>CAUYRH010043157.1:0-50713 GCA_963574655.1 Perodicticus potto | reverse complement strand
TTTTTTTTTTTTTTTTGAGACAGAGCCTCAAGCTGTCACCCTGGATAGAGGGCTATGGCATCACAGCTCACAGCAACCTCCAATTCCTGGGCTCAAGCGAGTCTCTTGCCTCCGCCTCCCAAGTAGCTGGGACCACAAGCGCCCGCCACAACGCCCGGCCATTTTTTTTTTTGGTTGCAGCCGTCATTGTTGTTTGGCGGGCCCCTGGGCTGGATTCGAACCCGCCAGCTCAGGTGTACGTGGCTGGCGCCTTAGCCCGCTGAGCCACAGGCGCCGAGCCCTTTTTCCATTTCTTTATCTGTAAAATAGTTACAATAACCTGTCCTACATAGTTCACAGGGTTTTAAGAGGGTCCAATGAGGTTACATGTGTAGAATACTGCTGTGTTATTTCTGAGTCACATAAGGAAAAAAATGTTGAAAGCCACCTTCAAGGTAAGTTGAAAGGAAGAATACAGTGCTATGTACTTAAGTCTGGTTCCTAATGCCACGTCATTAAGTGTGATTTACTTGTTCTTTCAAATGGCTCCTTTGCACTCTCTGGTACTGATGCTTTATAATTAGGTGAACCATTCCCATATATGAAAATTTAGTTGATTTCCAAGTTTTGAATATTACAGATTAAACTATCCTTTCTACCACAAGGACTGTTGTCCTACAAATCCTTTAGTGTATTCATCCTTTTCATTCTTTTATCGTTTGCAAATCTGATAGGTAAGTGGTGTTATCTCATATCTGTTCCTACGTGCCTTTCTTCGATTATTAGGGAGTTGATTCTCAATATTTGAAAACATGGCTTTGTGAAACACTACAAACAATATTCCTCATCTAGTAAACAGTCAAATATGTGTTCCTTTTAAAGAGAAATCGCACCATTTTGCTTATGATTAAGATACAAGCAGGTGTTGGTGTACAAATATAAACCCATTAAAAACATCTTGCACAAATATTCCTCTTTATAGCTTTTTTATCTGTGCTAAAAATGGGGGATTATAATGAATACAAGACAACTTGACTCCTGCAGTAACTAATAAACATGACAATTTGATTTATTGCTGTTCCTCTGCTATAGCCTGTTGACAGATTTTTCTTTATGGAAAAATTACCATGGTTTAAATCTCTATCATATGGCACTTAATTCAATTGACAATATGTTGCCAATTAGATCCTGCTTAAACTACCATCAGCCAGCAGACCAGGGGACATGTTAAGTAGGATGACAATCAGATAACTAGTAAAGTGCTTGGTGGCAGCTTTCTCAGGGCCAAGGAGCAGTGCAGAGACGATGGGTAATGAGCAAAGAGAAGGAAAAATTGAGCTTTTACTTCTCCCCATCTTAAGACTTGAAATTGTTTGAAGTTCTCCTAAAAGCAGATAAAGAGTTTGTGTTTGAGCTGACAGTGGTGTGAGTTGGTGTTCACCACTCCCCTTCCACGCCTTTTGGTTCCTTTGACGATAACATTTGTAAACTAAGAGGGATTCTCCACACCCCCAAATCCTCTCTAACGTGAAGACACACAGCCTCAGCCCAGTTGTCCTGTGGTTTTAAGATGCCACGTTTCTCCCAAGCCCTGGTTGATGATCAGGATAAGAGAGAAACCATTTTATGTAAGATGAGTTCTCTTTCCTTATTTTCCTCCTGGAATCTGGCTGTGGCAGTGCTGCTGTTGCAAAAGAGAAAAACCAAATGGGGATGCGTGGAACAAAAAGGTGATCCATTGGAACCATTCTGGGGGCCGAGCAGACTTAGGATAGGGCTACAAGGGTAAGGACAACCAGGAAGAAGCACGGGAATGGAAATGTGGCTGTCACTGTGACAGGCATGACCTCACTGTCCCCGTGGTAAGATGTCCCTATTTAAAATCCTAGAGAGAAGGAAGCCCATGATAAACCACATTTAGTTCACAAGCCTTCCCCCTGGGGAAAGGCTGGATCCATGCACTGCACTTCAAGCCAGCGTCCTAAACCTATACACAGTGAGGCGTCCCTCCGAGGAAGGCAGCAGTGGTAATAGGAAAGGTGGGTGTTTGGTGGGGACAGCAAAAATCACACATGCCTTCTCTCATGTCATTGCTATACAGTGAGTGGAGGCTGGTTTCTCATAAAGGAGCAAGATAGGCATGGGTGGGTCTGTTTGCACAGATAGGCAGACAAAAGGGAGAATTAGCAGACTGCCCTTCCCTCCTTCTGCGTTCTCGTCCTGGTTCTCTTCACCTCTACAGCTGGGAGTGGAATTTTCTTAAGGACCTGAGCAATTCTGTGAAACTCTCCTCTGAGTCATAGTACTGCCTATCATTTCCCAGCCTCCTACTTCACGCTGGGCATTTTATAGATGTTTCCCAAGTCCCCACGATACCCCTCTGGGTGGACGTCATCTACTCCTATTACCTGTGCAGAATGGAGGCTCTAAGTGGCTAAGTGACTTGCCTGTGTTAGATGTGGGGTGCTAATGCAGTCCACCCGGCCCTAACACCTCCTCTACCAGCTGCCTCAGAGGGATCCTGAGTCCGGACTGCAGCAGCGCATGTGCAATTATTTGAGTGAAATCTCTTTCCTCCAGGACACCACCGTGTGTGTGTTTGCGCGCACGTGTGTTCCAGGCACAACAACCAGGAAGAATGCTGACAGGAAAACCATCCCATGTGTTACAGCTTTGCCTGGGCTGTCCCTGCCTCTAAATTCCGTGACAATATTTTCTGAAGCAGAGATCAAAGGACATATGGTTTGATTCATGGGTTAACAAAGGGAAAAATATTTGAAATTGGGAATATCTGGGACATTCTGAGATGTGTGGCTACAATCATTCCCACAGCACCTGGAAATCATGAAGTTCTTTAGGAAACACCATGAAATACTGACATATTAAATTCCATCCTCCAAACTAGGAATGATTTTACTAGGAGAAATTAGGACAGCCTTATACATCAGTTACATAATTCCTTACCTGTGAGATCCCATGTTAATGAAAATAACAAAGATATTGAAATATCTTTGCATTACCTGTAAAATCATTTGAAATAACAAGATAATTTTCTGTATATCAAAGAATTTCTTATGACAAAAATAGCCAATGAGAAAATACATTGAGGGCGGCACTTGTGGCTCAAAGGAGTACGGCGCCGGCCCCATATGCCGGAGGTGGCAGGTTCAAACCCAGCCCCGGCCAAAAACTGCAAAAAAAAGAAAAGACATTGAGAAAAAGGGATATAACTCACAAAAGGTACCCAAATTTAAATACCTAGGAAAGAATTTAAGAGGAAACACACAAGACCTATATGAAAACAATGTACAAAATGTACTTGGGGATGTAAAACATATGAATCGAAACACATTACCATGGAGAGGACTCAGAATCAACTCTCCCCAAACTAACTTACATGTAAAAAAAGTTATATTAAGACTCCAGTGCATTTGAGGAGGGAGAGGACTTGATAAAATTCTGACCTAAATTCCAAAGTGATTTTTAGGTAAGAACAACCAGGTTATTTTTGAAAAGGGAAGAAAAGAGGAGGTATGGTGCTCGCCTTGTCGGGTTTGAAAGCATCGTGGTCACGTCTTTCCAAATGGATAAACAGATCAATGGGGAGACGAGAAAGTAGGAAAGTATGCGCTCACACATGTGCAAATTTAGCATAGGAGAAAAGCCCCTTTTCGAATCTGTAATTTCAAGCATGAGGTCAGTAAAATCGAGACTGGTCCACTTTCATTTGCCTTGATGCTTCAGCCAATTTGACAGAGTTATTCACGCTTTCTTCCTGCAGCGCCCTCCTGCTCTGTCTTCTGACCCTCTGACTTCTCCTATCTCCCTGGCTGCACCTTCTCAGCCTCACTTCTGAGTCCCTTCTCGTCCTCTCCCACACCTCCAGGCAATGAAGTGCCCTAGTCCTCCAACTGCTCTGTCTATGAACCTCCCACCTTGTGATCTGGTCTGACCATGGAGGCACCAAAGATGCCCGAACTCACTGACTTCCTTTCCAACTACAGACCCGGCCATGCTGCCACACTCAGCCTCTCCTCCAACCCTGCTCCTCTCACAGTTTCCTCACATCTCCACAAAGTCCCCCGTTCTTCCAGTGTCAGTCCTGTACCTTGAGGCCATCCTTCACTCCTTTCTTTCACAAGCTACCTGCTAATCCATCAGCAAATCCACCCAGAATTGAATCGCTTCTCACCACTTCCACCCCTACCTGTTGGTCTGAGACTTTCTGGCCTCTCACCTGCTCTGCAGACTGGTTTCTTTTCCATACTCCCTCGTTCACTGTCTTCTCAGCACAGACCCAGAGGAACTATTGAAACACTTAAGTCAAAAGCGTATATTTTGCTCAAAACCTTCTAAAGGCTTCTTTTTTTTTTTATTTTGGAGACAGAGTCTCATTATGTCGCCCTCGGTAGAGTGCCTTGGCATCACAGCTCACAGCAACCTCAAACTCCTGGGCCCAAATGATTCTCTTGCCTCAGCCTCCCAAGTAGCTGGGACTACAGGTGCCCACCACAACACCCAGCTATTTTTTGGCTGCAGCTGTCATTGTTGTTGAACAGGTCTGGGCCTGGCTCAAACCCACCAGCTTGGGTGTACGTGGCTGGCACCCTACTCACTGAGCTATGGGCACCGAGCCCCTCTAAAGGTTTCTTATCTTACTATTCTTTTCATCTTTTGCTACATAATCAACTGCCTCAAACCATAATGACTTAAAGTAACTTTTTCATTTTGCTTAAGATGTTCTGAGTCAGGAATCTGGATAGTTTGGTTATGGCTGGGCTGAAGGATCCCTTCCCTGGCATGTTCGGTGTCTGTGCGTGGCTCCCTGGCCCCTCTCTCTTTGCACGTGGCATCTCATCCTCCAGGACTCTCCCTGAGGCTTGGGCTCTCACAGACTGACCATCTCCGGATGGTTCACTGTGACTGGCTTCTAAGGGGCAGGAAGCAGGAGCCGCCACACCGGCTAGGGATCGCTGCCCAAACTGGCACCACATCCTTTCTGCTGTTTTCTATTAGCCGTAGCAGTCACGAGTCCTGCCCGACTCAGAGAGGTTGAGAGAGAGTTCTACATCCTGCAATGTCACCCCCAGAGCAGTGTCACGTGGAAGGAGAATGCACAGTGTACTTCTGTGGCCATCTTTGGGAAAGGCAATTTGTTATACCTAATCCAATGCAAAATCCAAGGCCCTTACCGTGACCAGCAGGGCCTACATGTTTTGGCTTCTGTGACCTCCCTGACCTCTTCTAGTACCCTATTTTCTAATCTGTGGTTCTGTTACAGTAGAGCGGCCTCTTCACCATGTCTTGGACACTGCTAACCTCATGCCCTCTCTCTGCTTAGAGCAGTTCCCCAGGTGCATGGGTCACCTCTCACCTCTTCCGGTCTCCTCTGTGCCACTGTTTTCCTGACCACCCTGCATAAAACAACCACCCCAATCCCTCTCTGTCCATCCACTGCATTTAACATTATCTAACATATATAGTTAGTTGCCATTTTCTATCATTCCCATTAGAACACAAGTTCCCTGCTATATCCCAAGGACCTAAAACAATGCCTGCTCATACCAGGTTCTAGATAAACTATATGTTAAATAAAAGAACGATTCGATGAGTAAATGATAATCAAACTCTGTGTATTATGGGCAGTAGAGAGGAGAATAAAATTAGATGCATACCTGATACATTAAACCAAATTAATTTGTAGAAGAAGCTTAAGATTATATAATAAAACCTGAAAATTACTAGGGAAAATTCAGGTGAATATCAAATGATCTTGGGGAGAGAAATGTTCTTGTAAGTCTTTATAAATAAAAATAAGGATAGATCTGACTTTGTCAAAAAATACCTGAAGCAATAAAAAGGTTTACAGCAAACCTGGAAAATAATTCAACGTATAATGAGAGCTTACTAACCTTAATACATAAAGTGCTCTGTCAAATAAATCAGAAAAATATACAAGTGTCTAATAAGCATTTGTGAAGAAAAATTTTACTTAACCAGTAAGCCAAAGCTGTACACTGAACTACTATAATACTGACAAAAATCTAATGCTGATATTAATGTTGAAAATGCACATTTTTATACAGTGATTACATGAATGCAAGTTAGTACAAACTTTCCTATAAGAAAACTGTAACTATCAAAAGCCTTAAAAACTAGAAATTTCTTCTAACGAACGTATGTGCACAGATATTAATTTTATCATATGTGCTTTGTATTTGATATGTGTTTTATCAAAGCAAAAACTTGGAAGCAGGCTAAATTTCCGAAGATAGAGAGTGGCTTGAGCAAAGTAGCGCATCACTCCAGTAAAAGATTATACATGTACACATCATATAAAATCTTGATGTAGATCTCTTTTGAAATGTAAACCTGACCTCTTTATCTGTGGCAGAGAACCTTTAGTGCCAGGCTGGGGAAGCTCGGGAAGGAGGATAACTTGAGCCCAGAAGTTTGAGGCTTCACTGAGCTCTGATGGTTCCTGTGAATAGCCACTGCACTCCAGTCTGGGGAACATAGCCAGACTCTGTCTCTAAAAGAAAAAAAAAATACTAGTTTAGCATGACTGCCCTTTGGAAAAACAAACAAACAAACAAAAAGTACATGTTAAAAGATAAGCATCCAAATGTTAAGGTGTATATCTCCAGTGCTGGAATTGTGGATCAAACCCACAGCAAAAAACAAAAATTGTACCTGAGAAAACCTACCCACTAAACTAATTTATTCTTTCAAATATGAAAAGTGAAAAATATCATTCAATTTTTAAAAAATGTTAATAATATATTTTATTTAACCCACAATAAGAAAAACAATTATCATTGCAATGTGTGATTAGTATAAAAACATGAAATAAGATATTTTACATTTCATCTTTAGTATTAAGTCTTCACATTGGACTCATATTTCAAATGCTCAGCAGTCACGTATGGGCGGTGGCTGCCCATACTGGACGGTGAGGGTCTGGTTTTCATATGGCATTGCCTATATACTGCCTTGATGCCTAATTTTAAAGTCAAGCTGAGGATGAAGAGGAAGAGAGATATTGTATGTTATCTCCTTTTTTAGTAACTTCTCTAAATTTCTCCAGCCTTTTTCTTCTTTCTCTCTCCTCACTCACTCATTTTGTCACATGGATCTTTCTCTATGATTACACAGAAAAAGAGATTAAGCTAAATTCTCTGTCTTTTCAGTAGTGTTGGCTTTGTTTTGTTGTTTCTAGAGTTGGACTATTTTCTATTTTATTTATTTTTTGAAAATTATTCATTTTTTAAATTGACAAAAATTGATCTAGCCACGATACATAGCATGATGCTTTGATATATGCATACATTGTAAAATGACTAAATCAAGTTAATTAACTTGTGCATTACCTGACATACTTAACTTTTTGGTGTGTGGTGAGACCATTTAACATCTACTCTCATCATAATTTTCTTTCTTTTTTATTTTCTTTTGAGACAAAGTCTCACTATGTCGCCCTCGGTAGAGTGTCGTGGCGTCACAGCTCACAGCAACCTCCAACTCTTGGGCTGAAGCGATTCTTTTGCCTCAGCCTCCCAAGTAGCTGGGACTACAGGTGCCCACCACAATGCCCAGCTATTTTTTGGTTGCAGTTATTTAGCTGGCCCGGGCTGGGTTTGAACCCACCACCCTCAGTGTATATGGCTGGCACCTAACCACTGTGCTATGGGCACTGAGCCTCTCATCGTAATTTTCAAGTATACAAAACATCTATATTAACTGCAGTCAGCATGCTGTACAATGGAACTGATTCCTCCTTTTTAGCTGCAGTATCACATTCGATTTTAACAGCAGAACCCTAGTGCAAGCTGTAGGCTTAGACTTAGAACAAGTTCCCCAAGATGTAAACTAAAAATGTGCTGCTAAAGAGGCTGGGCATGTGGTGGGGCGGTCCTCTCTCAGAGCAGGTGGATGGCACAGTGAGTCCCTGGAGGCAGGCGCTATGCCTCATCCTGGCTCCTTCACTTACTGGCTGAGTGGTTTTGGGCAGGTGGTGATTCTATAAAAGGGGGTGGTGATTTGCAGGTTAAAGGAGCAAAGCTAAGAACCTTTCTCAGAACAGCGTCTGGTCTATAGTCGGTGCCCAATAAGTATCAGCTCTTCATATTACTATTTTCTAATGCCATTCACGACACATGAATGGAACTTTTAAAACATTTATCCATTCTTTCACTCATTCGTTCCCTGGAGCACACGTGTTACATGACAGGAGCAGCGCTCTGCTTTCTTTCGCCATTTGACTCATAAACATAATGAAGAGAGGGTACTTCAGGAGCTCTTGAATTCTTGAGAACTCTATTTTAAAAGGCAACCACCACTCTAAGGAAAACGATGCTCGTGTCAATGATACATACTAACCTGAAATTCATACTCATTTGAGTAGTGTAAGGGCTGAGAAAGCTCTGTGGACACTCTGAACCAATACTTCCTCAGTTTGCTTTAAAATAATGATAAAGAATGTCCCAGGGTGTGAATTTCCCAGGATTAATAAGCTGCCCTGTTGTTAAAGAGTGGCTGGAATGTTGAGTGCATCTTTTCATTTCTAAAATAGGGTGTTTATAATCTGGGGCTGGAGAAACCGCGGAGCTGAAAATATTGTTATGGAGTTTCTGGCCATTAATTTTATGAGTCTATTATTCAATCTTTATTGTTGTCTGGCCTGCAATTATAGTTTTTGTAACTTTAGGAGATGCTCGGCAATCTTTGTTTAGAAATAGTGAGTGCGTGATTAACCTCTGGACTGGCAAATGCCCTCTGTCTTCCACTGAGATTTTTGGGGTATTTCCCATGCTTCTATGGAGTTATCTTGGAATGCTCATGGAAGTTGTACGTGCTCAAGGGAGTTGCAATGGCAGCTCACCAGCCCAGACCACATCAAATGATTTTGCTCACAAACCTCTTAGAAGAACTCCAGGAAACCTTGTACTCTGCGGCCTCCTGGAAACCAGTATTTGAAATTGTCCCTTTGCTTCCCAGGGGCTTTTATATTTGGGCAATATACATACTGAACTATCACTGTCATTGATTGGTGCCAGTAGTGATCTGCTGGTGGACACACAGCTAAGTATGTGAGAGGGGACTAAAATCCAGCCCATACTCCATCAGCTCAGAGAAAGGGACACTTTTTTTCCTAATTCTCATAAAGACATCAGCTTCACACTAAGCCCCAAACCTGAGGAGCGGTCCTTCCAAGTGGATGTCTCTTACTGTCATGCACAGAACAGACCCATGTGAGGGGGATCTGACCTGGCAGAAATCTAGGATGCAGAGAGGTGAGTTGACATGGAGCCTTGCCCACAGGGCATTCTTGGGCACACCATTTAGGAGGGATGAGATCTGCAAGCTTAGAACCCAATCCTAGATACCATTAACATTAAATGTATGGGTGAACATCTAGAAATTTCTAGAAACGTTATGCACCCTACCTGAGTTTGAAGACTATGATCTTGATCATTTGCTAGACATGCCACATGCTCTCAACTGACAGGGACCTACTGAAAGTGTGACATATGTGCTATGTCCTCTAAGAGGAAGAGCTCTACTAGTGGCACTGGGCAGCAGCCTGCCTGCTTCCCATGGACAATACAAGTCAGATGAAGCAGAATTACAGAGAGGCCAAGTGTCAAGGCTCTGATGACTGTCAGACCTGGACTCAAATCCCAACTGTGCCTCCTAGTGCAAAATAATATTAATCACCACCCATCAAGCACTGCTTATGCGCCAGACACTAGAAGCTAGGGGACTATGAGCAAATTACCCCTCTCTCTGAGTCTCAATTTACTCTTCAGTTGAAATAGGGATAATAATGGATCTCTCGTTTGGGTTGTTGTGAGAATTTAATGAAGCTGTATGCAACTCATTTAGAGTGCCTGGAACAGACTGGGCACTCAGTAAAAATTAGCCATTTTGATTATTTAGATACTGGACCTGCATCAACTTTAACATGCCAATTACTTGAAGAACAAGTAAATTAGACGTATTGCAAAGAGGGTTAATTCCACAGGCTGGTGGAGCATTTTGTGAATCACAATAGTAATTTTCTAAATGGCTCTGAGCAACCTGGAAAACAGCATTCATGTAGCACAGGCCCCGTTGGTTTCCTAGAGACTAAATTGCCCACTGGAATGGCCTGACCATTACTTGCTCATAATGTAGACTTTTTAACTTAATTTTAAAATACTTTATTCCTAAAAAATGCTAATAATCATCTGAGACTTAGAGAGATGCAATCTTTTTGCTGGTGGAGGGTCTTGCTGTGGTATTGACAACTGCTTACTGATCAGGGTGGTGGTTGCAGAAGATTGGGATGGCTGCGGCTGTAGCAATTACTACTTTTCTTTTGCCTTCATTTATTCATTTATTTGATAAACTATTCATTCCCCCACTTTGCATTAAGCAATATGATAGAGGCCAATGTACAGTAATGTAAAACATAGATATAGCAAGACAGTAAATAATTTTGTACTCTATAAAATTCAGTTGCCTTTAGATATGTCTAAGTTGTCTCAGCCCATTAACAATGTTTTTTATGAAATAATAAAATATAGAACAGTGGAACTATTTCTAAATTTTTTAAAAGATAAAACTGATCAGGTAAAATTAGCATTGTTATAATTGAAAACCAAAGCATAATGTCTGATTTCTTTCTTTTTCATTTCAAAATATTAAGGGATACAAATAGTTTTGTTACATGGATACCGTGCTTAAGTTGGGAGTTTTAGTGGGCCAGTCACCAGATTAGTATTCATTGTATCCAATACAATGAGTATTGGTAAGTGTTTATTCCTCACCCCTCTCCCACCCTCTTACCTCCTTGGTTTCCAAAATCCTTTATATCTCTTTGTACCCCTGTGCCCATTGTTTAGCTCCCAATTTTTAGAGAAGACATGTGGTGTTTCTTTTTCCCATTCCTGAGATACTTAGCATAATGGTCTCCAGCACCATCCAAGTTGCTGCAATATTATTTCATTTCTTTTTACGGCTGAGTAGTACTCTGTGGTATATATCTATACCACATTTTTAAAAATTCACTCATGAATGGATGGGAACTTAAGTCGATTCTATATCTTTGCGAATGTGAATTGTTCTGTGAAAAACATTTGCGTGCAGGAGTCTTTTTGATAAAATGGCTTCATTTCCTTTGGGTAGACACCCAGCAGTGGGATTGCTGGGTCAAATGGTAGATCTAGATTTATTTCTTTGAGGAATTTCCATACTGTTCACCATAAAGGTTGTACCAATTTGCAGTCCCACCAATAGTGTATAAGCATTCCTTTCTCTCTGCATCCATGCCAGCATCTATCGTTGTTTAACTTTTTAATAATGGCTATTCTGACAAGGGTAAGATTGTATCTCACTGTAGTTCTAACTTTTCATTTTCCTGATGATTAGTAATGTTGAGCATTTTTCATAGTTTTCTAGCCATTTGTCTATCTGCGTTTGAAAAAGTTCTGTTCATGTTGGACTGTTTTAAATATGTTATGAGTATACAGTGTATATTACACACACATACAGAGTTAGCGTGCTCTTACCAGGAAAACTATTGATGAGACTGATGTTTTTACATAAATAGCCAATCTTTTTTATAAAGTCACATGATTTGGATTTCATGATCAGCTGATAGTTTACATCAGGAAGCATTAATCCAGAGTAATTGGCAAGTGGAGGCAACATTCAAATGATGAGATGAAATTTCTGTTACATTTTCCTATGATTCTTGGAGGAGGGCGGATCATGAGGGAATTTTGTTCCAGAATCTCATCAAAATAGATCCTTTGGTTTAGTTAAGTGGTTGCTGCTCCTACGTGAGTGAGTGTTGACAGTGTAAATGAAATTGGGGACTAAGAAGGTGGTCAAGCCTATTAGCAATGGACCTGTATTCTATCCTGTGACAGATGGACTGGAACCCCCTGACCACTGGCCCTGACCTCTGACCCCACTCCCTCCCTCTCTACTCAAGAAATGTGTCCATAGGAAGGGTATACAAATTAAATATCTCAGGGTTGAGACCTTAGAGGTCACCTATTCCAACTATGCTTTCCTTTCCCAGCACACTTTGATAAGTAGTCATTAATTCTATTTAAACTCTTTTTAGCCACTCTGTCTTTGATAGGGCAATTCCTTTTCCAAAGAGTTCAAATTACCTGAAAATCCTTCATTTCAACTGAAATCAGCCTCTTTGTAATTTCTACTCTTGTGTCCCGTTTTGCCTTCTGCTGTCACAATGTATAAATCTAAGACGATGAGATTGACATTGGCAAACAGGTCATAATTCTCTGTATTCAAAGCCTCCTCTGGGCCAAATAACAATAACCAACATTTATTAATCTCCAGTGGCATGGGTTTGAAGAGGCAGACTCTGGAAAAGTCATTGCTTGTACTCTGAAATTAACCTTCCTTGAGTGGGTCACTCTGGTCTTCCCTAACCAACCACAAAAACCATCAGACACCTCTGGGGAGTTTTTCCTATGAGGACGGGCTACAGGAAAGAGAGAAAAAGGAGGGGGACCAGGGCTGGTGTTACCCATACTTACTACAAAGGAGTCCCCTGCTCAGAATGGGAGCTAGCAAGACGGAGAGGAAGATCCACGTGTTTTCTGACTAATGCCGACTTCTGCAGGAGACACACAGTATCCTCAGAGCTCCACGTGCCTCTGGCTAACTAACCCATCCATCTCTGGGGGGGAGCAGTAGCCGCCTTGGGGCTGCTCTTCTCAGATGTTGCTTATTTAGACTTTCAGAGCATTTACGCAGGAGTGGTGCTCAGAGGTCAGGAAAAACAGAACCTGGGGTCAGGGAGTCAGCAAGAAGTGCCTGCGAGGACTCAGAAGCCCCCAGTGTGGTTCTGGTCCTGACACTAAGCCACCCTGTGACCCTGGGCAAATGTCCCCAACCTTTCTGACCCTCGTCTCCTTACCGTATCAAAGAAGAAAAACCCCAACACCACCATCATCCATGTCACAGCGCGACAAGGAAGACCAGCGAAGTATCAGAGGCAGGGCACAGGACTGAACATTCTGATTAAAATATGACAAACACAGTAAGTAATGCTGCATTTGCTAAGCAGTTGAGTCATAGACACTAAACACCTGGGGGAGATCTTTCACTTTTTCTCTGACTGGATAAACGGGGATTCCACATTTACCTCCTAGAGATGACAGGTCGATGCCTGCAGGAGAGCCACCAACCGGGACTGCCAACAGTACTGGAACTTCACGGAGCAGCCTGACGGCTCATTGCAGCAAATTTATATGCATTAGCACTGTTTTCATCTTAGACTTTCAACAACTTTAATTAATAATACCCTCCCTTCCTGGTGTGTCAACACAACTCCACCTTTTCATTTTGAAAGAACTTAAATAAATATAGAAATAAAATATTCAATTATTAGAAACAGAAATGAGAAAATATAATTGATTTGAGAGGCTTTTGCTATAAAAATTCCCCAGGGCCACCGACTACACTTTATCAAAAAATATCACACACTTATATTTCTACGTTTCTTATGTAATAATTCTGAGTTTCTCGGGGGGGAAATAGTAATATTGAAAGAAAAATAATTATGACAAGTACTAAAGATCAGTGAGCCGGATTCCCCCTGGTGTGCAACCGACATCCTGGGAGTAAGTTAAGTGCCTTGGAAAACGACGTGAACTCTTGTCATTGAGTAAATTGCTACTCTGATGCACTAACGAGGACCCTAGTGGATTGGAAGAGTTAATTCAGCTTCCCAGAGCACCCAGTCTAATCCCCGTGCTGCATTTGTGCTCTGTGAGAATCTGGATCTGTGTTCAGCCACATCTATTTCTGTCTTCTAAGAATGGGCACTTCTGCCGAGTGGAGCCCATATCTTTACAATTATCGCTGGCAGCTGGCCCAGCCCCAGTAAACACTCTTTGGGCTTCTTGAATAGAACATGCTTTGCCACTGATCAATGCTTAAATTGTCCTGATAACATTTCTCTGCCTCCCTGCTAAACCAGTGTCACAACTTCCTGACAAGCACCAACACCTGGGTGATGAGAAAATTCAGCCATGACTCCAGCATCCTCAACACATTGTATGAAATTTGCACATAACTTGCACAGTAAGGTGACCACGTTCTAATCAGTTATCTAGTAGACAGCATTTTCTTCTTCTCTGTTGGTAGTTCAAACTTATTAGATGCTAAAAATAGAAGCCAAAAGCCCAGTCCTTTCCTGATTGGCCAGGAAGAGCTCTGGTCCCAGTTGCACGCAGCAGTTCATCAACATCCCAAACGTGGCCAACAAAGCCCTGTGGAGTTGGCCCAGGTCTATCTCTCAAGACTCACAGGGAGTCTTTTGCCCACGCACTGCTCCAGCCACCTGGCGTTTCCTTCTACTTCAAGTCCCAGCCTGGAATCCTTTTTGCCTAGCTGGTAAACTTCTTTTCCCCAAGGTGACCACCCCCTTCATGCCATATTTCCATGCACTTCCACAGTTACAATTTTTTTCCGTCAAAATTATATCTTCATCTAGTAACCAAACAACTCAGTGTCAGAAAGCAACAGCTCCGGGCCCTTTCCCTCTCCATCCAAAACAATTTCCCAGAGTAGTCTTTTCATTCACAATTTGACGAGCAGGTCTGCCATGCCCAGCCGTTCTAGGCTCCAGGGATGCAACAGTGAACAAATGAGACCGGCATGGTCCTCACTCTGCAAGGTTGTTTCTGTTCTCTATTCTTCCGGTCTTGCCTCATGCAGGCAACATAATTACACCTATATATATATTTTTTTTTCATTTGTCAACAATAAATCATATTTACAGACCTGCTAATATAAAAATTGAAGATTTATCTCAATACCAGCCTTCTACAAGAATCCTGGATATTCTTGGTGTCTAACATTTGCATTGTTACCTTTTTTCTTGTGTTTAGAGTTACAATTTCAAGTATTATGCTAAATCTCCATTTCTTCCTTCAACAACTTTTTTTTTTTTTTGAGACAGAGCCTCAAGCTGTCACCCTGGATAGAGTGCCGTGGCTTCACAGCTCACAGCAATCTCCAATTCCCGGGCTCAAGCGAGTCTCCTGCCTCTGCCTCACAAGTAGCTGGGACTACAGGCGCCCACCACAACGCTCAGCCATTTTTTGGTTGCAGCCGTCATTGTTGTTTGGCGGGCTTGGGCTGGATTCAAACCCACCAGCTCAGGTGTACATGGCTGGTGCCTTAGCCGCTTGAGCCACAGGCGCCGAGCCTTTCAACAACTTTTGATACGATCTCTCTCGATGATTTTCCACCTTAAAAGATTATGTTATTGGTGGCCTTTCCTTCTTCCCCACCTTCAAGTCCCACCTGTCATTTCCCATTTTTCCAGATAAATGTTTACTTTTTATTTTGCTTAGAAGTTGCAACCAAGTTGCTGTGATTCCTTCATAGACTAATCAAATCATGAATCAGGAATATGTTCTTCTTAGTAAGTCCAACCGAATGACCCTTGGTCTGATCAGGTTTCAAGAATCAAGGTCCATACAGGCGCATGGCCTACAGACATACGAAAAAATGCTCATCATCCTTAATCATCAGAGAAATGCAAATCAAAACTACTTTGAGATATCACCTAGCTCCAGTAAGATTAGCCCACATGACAAAAATCCCAAAACCAGAGATGTTGGCGTAGATGTGGAGAAAAGGGAACACTTCTACACTGCTGGTGGGAATGCAAACTAATACGTTCCTTTTGGAAAGATGTTTGGAAAATACTTAGAGATCTAAAAATAGACCTGCCATTTGATCCTATAATTCTTCTACTAGGTATATACCCAGAAGACCAAAAATCACATCATAACAAATTTATTTGTACCAGAATGTTTCTTGTAGCCCAATTCATACTTGCTAAGTCATGGAAAAAGCCCAAGTGCCCATCAGCACATGAATGGATTAATAAATTGTGGTATATGTACACCATGGAATATTATGCAGCCTTAAAGAAAGATGGAGACTTTACCTCTTTCATGTTTACATGGATGGAGCTGGAATATATTCTTCTTAGCTAAGTATCTCAAGAATGGAAGAAAAAGTATCCAATGTACTCAGCCCTACTATGAAACCAATTTATAGCTTTCATATGAAGGCTATAACCCATTTATAGTCCAAGAATATGGGGAAAGGGGAGAGGATGGGGAGGGGTAAGGATGGATGGAGGGAGGGTAATTGGTGGGAGCACACCTACAGTGCATCTTACAAGGGTACATGTGAAATTTACTAAATGTAGAATATAAATGTCTTAACACAATAGTTAAGAAAATGCCACGAAGGCTATGTTAACCAGTTTGACGCAAATATTTCAAATTGTATATAAAACCATCACATTGTACCCCATGATTGCATTAATGTACACAGCTATGATTTAATTTTAAAAAAAAAGAATCAAGGTCCAGCGGAATTTCTCTCTCTTTGTTTTTATACTCTAATATTGCCACATTTTATCTTGTTTCGTATATGAATTGTGGCCTTATTATACATTCCTCCACTTAATGAGATAATTAAATTTTACTCACGGTCAGAAGGCATCTAAGCAGAATTAACAGTTTCAGAGGAGCTATCTGCTGTAGAACTTGAGGGAATAATAATTCCATTCTTGGAATTTCCAACTGATGTTTGTTCTCTTACATGATTAGACCTTGATGACTTTTCCATTAAGTCCCCCCTTATTCCTGATCTCCCCACCTCCACCACACCCTTTTGCCCCATCTGCACTGATGCAGATGCCATTGTCATGTTGCAATTTTTTTTCACTGCAATCAGGGTCTAGGTTGGAACTACAGTTTTGCTGGACCCTACAACTTCCTGCTTATTCCTCCTTTGTTTTTTGGAGTATATCTTCCAATACCCCTAAAGAAAAGGATGCATGAAAATGAAACATTCTGAGATTTTTCTGTCTGAAAATATCTTTATTCTGCCTCACACCTGATTGTTATCTGGCTGGGAATAGAAGCCTTCAGAAGTTTCTTTTTGTCTCTGGTACTCTGACACATCAAAGATATGTCTCAACATGGCTCTTTTCACCAGTTGTTCTAGATACACAGAAAGCCCTTTTAAATCTGAAGAATTTTGTCCTTCAGCTTTGGAAATTTTTTCTTCTAGTATTTCTTTGATGATTTTTTCATCTGCAACTCAAACCTTCTCGACCAATCTTCTGGGTTGTTTCTCATACTTTCCAATTCTTTTGCCTTTTTCTCCCTACATTTTAAGAGAGGGAAAAGAGTCCTTGGGTCTATTTTCTAATCCTTTAAATTTTTCTTTTAAAAACATTTGCAATTAGTCTTTTTTTAAACCTTTTATTTATTTATTTATTTTGTTGTTGCAGTTTTTGGCCGGGGGCCAGGTTTGAACCCGCCACCTCCAGTATATGGGGCTGGCGCCCTACTCCTTGAGCCACGGGCACCACCAGTCTTTCTTTTTTTTTTAATCTACGAGCACTCTCTTTTATTCTCTGTTTCTTTTTCTCAGCATTTTGTTCTAACTTTAAGGGTATATCTTCTGCTCTCTAGTTGTCATTTTTTTCCGTGAGTCATTCTTGTTTCTTTCAGCCTTTCTCTCTTTATGTGCCTGGTGATTCTTGGTTTTGCATTTCTATCTAAGGAAGAAAGATCAAGTGACTGTGTTTCATATGCTTACCCTTAGAGGGTCTATGTTTTGGCTCTGGCCTCTCTACTTTAGACCTGTGAGTGGAATAGGTTGGGACACGTCTGCTAGGAAACTTTGCATTAGGGTAGGATGATGGAGAACAACAATCATCCTGGAGATATTTATTTATTTATTTATTTATTTATTTATTTATTTATTTATTCATTCATTTATTTATTTCCCTCCTGGAGATTTCTAAGTGCTAAAAGAAAGAGGGCTTTATTCCAGTCCTCCAACATTAGTAATGCCCTTTTACAAACAGAAAACAAGCTCAAAGACTTGCCTGTGGTTAGAGTGCTAGTAAATGACGAAGCCAAAATTTGAACTGGATCGTGCCTGATGAACATATTTATTCTCATTCCACAAAACCAAATAAATTTCAATGTAAGGTGAAAGAGCATTACATGAATCGTTAACTATTTTCTTATAAATTAGATTTTTATATGCCTTGATAGTCAGATCACCAGGAGCACACCAGGAACTCTGCCCCTTTGCACTGATGGAACAAGCCATTGTTTTTTTTTTCTTTTTCTCCTCTTAAACAATTAATCCACTCTCTGCTCCTGAAGAAAATGAGATAATTAAATTTTACTCACGGTCAGAAGGCATCTAAGCAGAATTAACAGTTTCAGAGGAGCTATCTGCTGTAGAACTTGAGGGAATAATTTATACCTAGGTTGGCTGAGCCAAGAGATGGTAGACTTTTTTGGATTATTTATAATAGATGTTAAGAAAGCCATATTATTCCTAATTTTAAGGTTTACTTTTTTGGATTATTTATAATAGATGCTAAGAAATTCATATTCCTCCTAATGTTAAGGTTTTTGTCTGATTCTGAAGGTCATGACAACTTCCCTTTTTTTTTTGGCCAGGGCCAGGTGTGAACCCGCCACCCCTGGTGTGTGGGGCTGTCGCCCTACTCCTTAAGCCACAGGCTCTGCCCTACAACTTCACTTTTTTACATCCACTTTTTTTTTTTTTTTTTAAGACTGAGTTTCACTATGTCACCCTTGGTAGAGTGCTGTGGCATCACAGCTCACAGCAACCTCAAACTGTTGGGCTTAAGCGATTCCTTGCCTTAGCCTCCCAGGTAGTGAATTGTTTAGCTGGCCCAGGCCGGGTTAGAACCTGCCAGCCTTGGTGTATGTGGCTGGTGCTGAGCCTACATCCACTTTTTGAGCAACTATAGACAATAGATAATGATCTTATTAGGAAATCACTTCTAAAATTAAAAAATAAACATTTATTTATCACCTACAAAATTAAATGTTGCTTTCTAAATTCAATATTTCCCACATCTTCCTGGGAGGTGGAAATAGATGTTCTGTGAAAATGCATTCCAAGGTCAAATAAATGTGGTCCCCATTGGTTTACATGAAGTTAAATCATTTTCTTTGCTGCAGGTCTTCTCAGAGTCTTTGTGAATCTCTAAGAGGTTTAACATTTGAGAAATGCACATTTTAGGTAATGCTCAATTTGGATTTGAGAAACACTATTTATTAAAGCCATTTTGCTTTTCTCTCCTCCCCACAGACATGCTTGTTCTCAATTACTCACACCTGGGCCATGACGCTCAGGCATCTAGTTTTCCAATTTGGGCTCATATTATGCAGTTTTCATTGCTCTGGATTGGGCAACCTTATTATTATATTCTTCATTCTCTGCCTGTCTGCTGTGATCATCTCTTAATTATGCCCTTGAATGATACTAGATTTTAATGTCTCAGTTTTTGCATCTGCAAAATGTTGATACCATAACACATCAGGTTTTAGCAAGAAGTGAAAAAAAAACATCACAGTTCACCTATTAGTAAAGTTTATAACAAATTTGAAATACAGTTCCTGATTTTGGAGGGTTCTCTCACTATCACCTCAACCTTTAAGTGAATAATTCCCCATTGTGGTAAATAACAAAATTAAAAGTACTCAATGACTTGGGCTCTCGGATAATCAAAGAATGTACCAATAAAAAGGTGATTCAAGTTTGTAAATATGGAGAAGGGCAATTTTAGACAGTCACATTCATCACAAAGCACCAATCGGTTAAACATTAATTTCCCCAATTTATGTAAAATGCCATGCTTTTGTTATTAATTTGGTTGACAGCCCCTCATCTACCATCACGTTTATTTAGTGGCCGTTGCTCACCCATCTTCCCAGTAGTCCCCACCCTGTGCCTCTGCACGTGCTTTTCCCTGTGATTTCAACTCATTCCTTCACTACTGGCCAAATTCACCCTTTAAGTTCCAGCTCAAAGACTTGATCGGTGCAGACACTCTCCAGATCACTTTATTTACCAAAAAAGTATTTTTTGAGTAATAATTGAGGATTGCTGGCTGGCTGTGTCTAGAACAAGTCTATGGAGAACTTTGCTTACACATCTTCATCATGGGAAGCCACTTTCATAGTCTATGTGGCCACTCCTCCTTTATCACCATTTTTGAGATAGGTATTTTAGATCATTTCAACCTCACACCTAAACCTTGGCATGAACAGTCCCTGAATCTATAGTATTTATGGTTATGCTTAGACTAGTCCCATTAGGTGAGAAGGCTAAAGTGAAGTGAAGGACTCTTCAATCTCATGACAATTTTTTAAAGCTACATTTTAATTGCCTCAAGAAGTTCAACTTCTTTCCTCGCTCAGTTAAGTGAGAATAACCAAAACTATGTGAGTAAACATAGGTCTTACCCTTTAGGCTTCAGGCTTCTGTTTGGATAGGTACTAAGAGGAAAAAAAAATCCCCCAAACAAACAAAAATTAGGCCAGGCATGGTGGCTCATGTACCCTAGGAGGTTGAGGTGGGAGGATCCCTTGAACTCAGGAGTTTGAGACAAGCCTGAGCAAGAGTGAGACCCTGTCTCTGCTAAAAGTAGGGTATTGTGGCAGGGATCTGTAGTCCTAGCTACGAGGGAGACAGAGGCAGGAAGATCACTTGAACCCAGAAGTTTAAGGGTGCTGTGAGCTAGGCTGACACCACAGCACTCTGGTCTTGGGCAGCAGAGTGAGACTCTGTCTCAAAACACAAAACAAGTCCAAAAAGAAAACCTTTCCTAAGAAAGCAAGGTAGCCAAACCACTAAGTAACTTACCAAATATTATTCCTATCATAGTTTCATTTTGCCACAATAAAAGGTTCTCTAGTTCAGTTATTTATTTGGAAGGCTTTTAATTGGGCTGTTGGAATAATTAATGGGGGTAAATTCTATGATATGATTACCCACTAAATATGTGTAGTCAGAGGTTTTGTGAAAACCTAGTTGGACCTAGAAGGTTGATTTTTCACAGGATTGTATCTGCAAGTGTTGTCAATTGTAAGGCTGTCTAAGAAGCTACTTCTCAAGACCTAACAATACTTCCTTTTATGGATTATTTATTAAGCATCATCATTTACGTGACTAGAGGATAGTCCTTTGTTGATAGACTCTGTTCTGATGGGTTGGTTTTGATGTTTGCTAACATGCATGTTTTAATTAGGTCTTCAGGCTCTAACTCCATCAGGATAGTCCTTGGAAGCATAATCTACCCCCATTCTAATACAGCAATTCTGCTAATAACTCCAGATCTATTAATTTGTTAGACATTCCTTCAAAATTTCACAGCAGCTTCCTCTGTTTAAGCTGAGAGCCTAAGTTTTTCAATCTAATATTCTACATGTGGTGTGCACAGACTCCAGGAGTGGCTGGCATGAACCCTGTTACTGGTTTGTGGCCTCAGGTTAAACAGTTTGCCCCCATAAACCATAGTTCTTCCCCTATAAAAACAAAGTAACGACAGTGCCTACCTCATTTGGTTGTCATGTGGATCAAATGAGAGAACGTGTACACATTGCCTACCACTTTGTTCACTCTCAACACTTGTTAGCAACTATTAAGCCATAATTAACTATTGTTAAACTCTTTTATTGTTTGTAAAGTCTGCCAAGAATAACATAACATTGTTTGCTGCTTTTATTGACTTTTCACGGAGCTTGACTCTAAGGTCAAGACCAGGTTAGGAATTAAGCAGCATGAGGCCAATGAAGACTTGCAGTTACTGATGTTTAAATGAACATGCTTTCAAATGCCCAACAGTGGGAGATAGCAGGAATGGTCTCCCGAAAAGTGCAGAATCTGTAGACTTGTGAAACAGGGCCAAGTGGCTTAAAGTGGGCTATAACAACAAAGCTCTTGAGGGGAATCATAGGGACTTCACTAGTGCACTTCTGCCTTTGCCAGTGGGTAACAAGGGAACTAGTGAAGGCATTAAGACAATTGGGGCAATTGCAGAAACTGAGACACATAACCAGAAGTCTTACACATCTCTGAGTGAAGGAATGCTTTCAGACTACCCTTAGGTAAAGCCAGAATTGTCCTTAGTTAGAATTTGTAATTGACTCCAGAAGGCAAAGAAGTTGTCCACAGGCCCCTGAGCCCTACAGCATAAATTACAAAGTAGATATTCCCAAGACCCTAAATTCATGGCCTAAGAGTTTCTTCCTGAAAAAACAAACAAACAAACATAATTATAACCATTTTCAGTCTAAAATACTTATTTTTGGCTCAGTGCCTGTGGCTCAAGCAGCTAAGGCGCCAGCCACATATACCTTTGCTGGCGGGTTCGAATCCAGCCCGGGCCTGCCAAACAACAATGATGACGGCAACCAAAAAACAGCTGGGCATTGTGGCAGGCACCTGTAGTCCCAGCTACTTGAGAGGCAGAGGCAGGAGACTCGCTTGAGCCCAGGAGCTGGAGGTTGCTATGAGCTGTGATGCCATAGCACTCTACCCATGGCGACAGCTTGAGGCTCTGTCTCAAAAAAAAAAAAAAAAAAAAAATACTTATCTTTGGCAAATGTTATTAAACTTTTAAGTGGTTCATATAAAATACAAATAGATGTCATTCGATGGGTACTTACACACTACATGCCAACACTGTATTATGCTTTCTCAATGTTATTTCCCTTATTCATCAACAAAAGAGCTATTATCATCAGCTCCACTTTACCAGTTAGAGAAGTGGGAATTAGGAAGTGTAACTAAGTTGCCTAAAATGATACTCCATACAGACTGCTGGCTCTACACCCTGTGCTCTCCAACAATGCACAGTCATCCTGTGAACTGGAAGAGCCAGTTATCCAAATCCAAACAAAAGTTTATTTGTTATAGCATATATGCACCTATTCAGTTTATCTAAAATAAGTTTTCAAATAATTAGGATGCAAATCCATTAGAGATCTAAAAATTGATTTAAGAATTATAGAGCCAAGCTCTGGAATACAGAGATCAAAGAAAGTAAATACAGAAAAATACAGGACCACTTTTCTGCTTGGCCTCCCCCAGGTTTGGAGACAGCAGTCAAGAGGCTAACACAGTCTCTTGATAGCCTTCTAAAGCTTAGGCGATAACAATGAAGTGAAGGGCCACCCCAAAAAAATACAGCATAGTGAATCCTCATCATGAGGATTGGAATCCCGAAAGTACACTCTAGGAGAAATGGGGCCTTGAAAGTACACATGCCCTTGAAAGGACTGCAGTATAGTTTAAAATCCCCCCAACTTGTGAAATAGTGTGAAGTTAATCCTGAATTGCTAAGACCACCAAGTACCTGGCAGAATTGGACATACTGTCTGGGGAAAGATAATACCACCCAAGGCCTCGAATTATTTCTGTAAACTATTTTGCAAATACAATATCTATCACATAATAAAAACTAACCTGATATAAGGAGATGAATGAAATGTTAGCAGAAACAGTAAGACACATAAACACCTATGGTCTCCACATAAAGAGAGGCTATGCCTTCAATGTCCAAATTGAAAAAAAAAAAAAGATGAGGAATTATGACAAAGGACTAGAAACTAAAAAAGGGACTAAGAGAAAATTCTAGAATCAAAAAACACGATAAATAGCCAGGCATTGTGGCGGGCGCCTGTAGTCCCAGCTACTCAGGAGGCTGAGGCACGAGAATCGCCTAAGCCCAGGAGTTGGAGGTTGCTGTGAGCCAATGGTTATGGCGTTGGCCGCATACCCAGAGGTTGGAGTGTTTGACCCCAGCTCAGGCCAGCTAAGCAATAATGACAACTGCAACAAAAAATAGCCAGGTATTGTGGCAGGCATCTGTAGTCCCAGCTACATGTGAGGCTGAGGCAAGAGAATCACGTAAGCCTAAGAGTTTGAGGTTGCTGTGAGCTGCAACACTATGGCACTCTACCTAGGGCAACATAGTGAGAGTCTGTCTCAAGAAAGAAATAAAAAACCAAAAAAAACATGATACCTCAAATTAAGAACTCCAGGGATGGCTTGGCGCCTGTGGCTCAACGGGCTAAGGCACCAGCCATGTACACCTGAGCTGGCGGATTCGAATCCAGCCTGGGCCCGCCAAACAACAATGACGGCTGCAACCAAAAAATGGCCGGGCGTTGTGGTGGGCGCCTGTAGTCCCAGCTACGTGGGAGGCAGAGGCAGGAGACTCACTTGAGCCCAGGAATTGGAAGTTGCTGTGAGCTGTGATGCCACCGCACTCTATCCAGGGTGACAGCTTGTGAGGCTCTGTCTCAAAAAAAAAAAAAAGAACTCCAGGGATGAATTTACCAACAAATTCCATATAGCTGAAGAAAACTAGTTGACTAGAAGATATGTTAAAAGAACATACTCAGGAAGGAACTTTAAAAAGATAATAATTTAAAATTTCACCAGAGAGTAAAAGATAACGAAGACAGACATTCTAACATGCATAAAATTGGAGTCTCAGAAGAAGAGGAAAGGGAAAATGAATGAATCAAAATAAATAATTAAAGAGATAATGGCTAAGAACTTCTCAAAACGAATGAAAGCTATCAAATTTAGATAAGAAGCCCTATGAATTCCAAATAGGATGAATAAAACAAAATCCCCACCTAGCACATCATGGTAAGTAGCTAATAATCAAAGAAAAAAAGAAAATCTTGAAAGCAGCCAAAGGATAAAGAGGCTTCATCTTTACAGGAAGAACAATAAAATTAAGAGCTGACTTTTTAAAAGCCATGACAGAAGACAGTGAGACTTAATTTTAGTGTGGAAAGAAAAGAATCATTAACTTGAAATTTTAAACCTGGCAAAAATGCCCTTCAAATTATAAAGGTAAAATTGATGTTTTCAGACTAAAAGAAATGGAATTTTTCACCGACAGAAATAGTAAATAATGGCAGTGGAGGGATATGGTTCGGGGGTGGATTCAAGCAGAATATTCACCTGTTATTCACCTTCTGCTGTGTGTCCTGGTTTCTAACAGGCCACAGACCAGACCAGACCAGACCATATAGGTTCAAGGCCCGGGGATTGGGGACTAAAGCTTTAAGGAGAAGAAAAATTATTATAAATGGAAGCTCAGAGATACAGGATTAAATGAAAGGCAAGCAAAATGCTAATGAAAAATAACTATATAAAATAATAATGTCCTTGGGGTTTAATACAGAGAGAATTAAATACAGACAAGAATGGTAAACAAATTAGGAAATGGGTAAATGGAGTTAAAATTTTCTAAGGTCCTTATGTTTTCCTAGAAGAGGATAAAAGTAACAATATTTGGCTCGGCGCCTGTGGCTCAACAGGCTAAGGCGCCAGCCACGTACACCTAAGCTGGCGGGTTCGAATCCAGCCCGGGTCACCAAACAACGATGGCTGCAACCACAAAATGGCCAGGCATTGTGGCGAGTGCCTGTAGTCCCAGCTACTTGGGAGGCAGAGGCAGGAGACTCACTTGAGCCCAGGAATTAGAGGTTGCTGTGAGCTGTGATGCCATGGCACTCTATCCAGGGTGAGAGCTTGAGGCTCTGTCTCATTAAAAAAAAAAGTAACAATATTTGACTTTGAGGCTAAAGCATGGTGACTCATGCCTATAATCCTAGTGCTTTGGGAGGCTGAGGTGACAGACTCATTTGAGGCCAAGAATTTGAGACTAGCCTGAGCAATATAGTGAGACCCCTATCTTTACCAAAAAATATTAGCTGGACATAGTGGCATGCACGTGTAGTGCAAGTTACTTGGGAGGCTGTGGCAGGAGGATTGCTTGAGCCTGTGAGTCCAACACTGTAATGGGCTATGATTGTGCTACTCTACTCCAACCTGCGCAATACAGCAAGATCTTATTTCAACAACAAAATTTGGACTTTGATGAGTCAAGGATACATGTTTAACTATCATATTCAAAACACTAAAGAATAGTAAAAAACCATGTAAGTTTCAAGCTAATGGAGAAGAAATATAGAATAATAAAAATATACTCAAATAATCCAAATGGGAACAATATAAAAATAGAAAAAGAAACAAAATAATTGATAGCTCCTTGAAAACAATACAAAGTATAGTAATTACATTAACTATAAATGGATTAAATTCTTCAATTAAAAGGCAAATTTTGTCAACCTGGGTTACAAAAACCAAACATAGAGTTACATGGCGTGTGTAAGTGACACATCTAGAACATAAAGCTATAGAAAGGCAAAAAGTGGAAGCATGGAAAATTATTTTTCCTATAAACACTAGCACAAGGAAAATTGATGTAGTTACATTGACATGATACAAAGTAGATTTTTAAGGCAAAAATCACACTAGCAATTAAGAAGGACAAAGCATTATTATAACAGGACCAATTCACAATGATTATGTAATTCTAAATCTTATGTACATAGTAAATTACTTCAAATATATAAATAAAAACTTTAAAAATGATAAAAATAATTTTTAAAACCCTTAATTATAGTGGGAAATGTTGACAAATGTCTTAGAAAATATAGAACTAGGAGATATAATATCAGGAAGGATGGAAAGATTTGAACAAAGTGATTACAAAATATGACTGATGAACATAGAAGGAACACCATTTAGACAATAGCAGAATACACATACATTTTTAAACACAGATGGAATAATTACAAAAGTAACTATATGTGGGACTATAAAGCAACTCTCAACAAATTTTAAAGTACCAAAATAATAGATGCAGAGTATATGTTCTGTGATTACAATGCAATTGAGCTACAAGCCAATTTCAAAAACATAACCAGAAAATCCCATGTGTTAATTTTGCAGAATCATTTTCCCCTTCTCTAAGTTTCCTTAAGCTACCTCTCTGTCATCATCTTGCTTAGCCAACAAAAGTCTGTTTGAGGGCTCTTGCATGAAAGGATAGAGAAAAACTGAAAGTATGAATTTGTGACAATGCTTTCCACCATCACATGGATACTGCTGTGCGTGGCTTGAATTGTTTTCCTAAATGTATATTATCAATACAATCAGGAAATAATAGAACCTGTTCATTTTGGAATGAACTCAGCAGAGCACATTTAGAGCCCGGCATTGCACCTGCACTGTCCTTGTGACACCAGGCTCCAAGGAGCCAGCACCTACCCACTCTGTTAGTAAAAATCTACTGATAGTGCATAAAGGCAGGGCTGGCTTCATGGGCCCACAACCTGCAGTCAGTTGCATAGAGCCCAGCGCTTAGATGCACTGTTTTTGTTCAAAGCTCTGCCTTCAATGTTTTAAAATTCTTAATAATTTATGAATAAGGCATTCCACATACTTATTGTGCTTTTGGCCCTGCAAGTGATGTGGCCAGTTCTGCACCGAGGGAAGGGATTTACAGATTTGCTTGATTTTACAACCAAAAAAAGAAAAACTCTTGGGCTGACTTCTCTGTGAAATACTTTCTCTAGCTTCTCAGAAGCCATTTCCTCTTTTCAACTCTCAGTTGTCCCTCTGGGTTTGGCAGCTGGGTGTTCACTTGCTGCTTTGCTGAATCTCTGATGTTTGTTTCCTGCTCACTTAATTCAAGATGTTTTTACAACACCAACACAAAGTTCTTCACCACCTGGCTCCAATCTCTTGGTTTTGGCTCCTTTTCCCTTCCCCTTCATTCTCCTCCAGTTACCACCCTGTACTTGACTTTCTGGTTTTTTTGACTGCCCCACCCTGAGGCAACTCTTTGACCACACAGAACCTTCTCTGTTGGGGGAACATGGCATGCTTCCTCTGCAGCCGTGCTCTGTCATGTGCTTCTCCTTCTGCCTGGGATGTGCTTCCATCATTCCATCACCATGGCTTTCATTCCATTGACCTGTCCCGAATGGCAGCGAAGAGTGCCTCAGTTGGTACCACCTCACTCCTGCTTCTGTAGCTTCCTAGACTCACATGTGTTAGTCAGTCGCTAGTGTGTCATAGCAGGTAACACACTACAGCATACAGACTCTGGTCTTTTTTTCCATCCTCTTCTACCTTCTGTATCCTCCACAAGTCAGCTTTTGATTTGGAGTGCATGCCAGTCATTCCTTCTAGAAAGATCTCCCTGAGTATCAGCACTTCCCTCATCTTAGCACTATGTTAAAACACAATTATATATAGCCTCCTCTGTGAAACCATGTTGTTGCATTTATTGTAGTAACCTGGGTGCCTACTATAGTTCTGAGCACCTAACTGGCTCAATATTTGTTAAATTCAAGAATGAGTAAGTGAATGAAAATGTATGTGCATTTTTCTCTAGACTGTGAGCTTCCTGCCTTTTTAAACTTCTCTTTCTCATCTTTCTTAACCCACTGTTTGGCACATAGTAGGTGCACAGTAAATCAATATCTGCAATGACTTAATGTGATCACTGAGATTACTACTGTCTTGGGGCCTGACCTCAGGACCTGGAATTGGGAGTATTTCCCCAATGACTACAAACCTAACTTGTGGTTGCATTTTTCAAGGGATGATGACAGGGATGACAGCATGGGGATCTGGGCTGACATTCACTCAGGTCCAAGAAGATGAATTTCCCTTTATGTTGTAATAAACCTCATATTGTTGTCTAGAGAGTGACAGAAAGCAATACTAAATTCATAAAATTGTAACTGTCTGTGCCAAGTATATAGAATTATAATAAGCATCACAGGTGAGTAGGAGCTTTGGAAAAACACTGAGAATGATCCCTGGAAAGAGCAGCTCTTGTTACTTCCCTGGTGGAGCGGGCTGGTCCTTAGACATGTAATTCCAATTAGGACCCCTTCCTGTACCCTCTGTCATACCCCTCCCCCATGATCTCGGGCTTCCACTTTCTACCTCCCACTGTCCAGCTTCTTCCTTGAGCCCCAGTAGGGAGGTGGCTTTCTTTCCAGTACTTTCCTGACTCCTTTCTTTTAGTGGGCATTTTCTATCTGTGGCCAGCTCCAACTTCTTTTTAAAGCTCTCTTCTTCCAGGAAATCAAGTACCATTTGGAAAAAGCTGGGGTTTCTCTCATTCCCATGCCCATGTCCTTTTAAGAGACTGGCTTCATTTCTTTTTTTTTGTAGAAATGATTTTATCTTTATCATTTATCACCCTCGGTGGAGTGCCGTGGCATCACACAGCTCACAGCAACCTCCAACTCCTGGGCTTAGGTGATTCTCTTGCCTCAGCCTCCTGAGTAGCTGGGAACACAGGCGCCCGCCACAATGCCCACCTATTTTTTTGTTTTGCAGTTCGGGTCGAGGCCGGGTTTGAACCCGCCACCTTCAGTATATGGGGCTGTTGCCCTACTCTCTGAGCCACAGGCGCCGCCCGAGACTGGCTTCATTTTTTTGTACAGTATTCTCACCTGAACAAAGGCTTCTCTCTGACAAAGTGCTAAGAAAAAATCTTGAACCCACAAGTTGCAATCTGTGGAAGACCAATAGAAGGAATTCAGTGAAGCTCAGCGCTAATTGAGCGCTTACTACAAGCTTGTGATGTGCTGGAAAGGTACAAGAAAATCAATTTGGGATCCATAAATATAAGGAAGAATGTTGTTCAGCCAGAGCTGAGCTCTTTAAAAATGGAAAAGGAAGTCTTTTGAGAGAGTGAGCTACCTACTACCAGAAATGTTCCTGTGGAGGCTGGCCTTGCCAGGGCTGATATGGAGGGGACTGCTGCTTTGCGTAGGAGGTTAGCTAGAGAAAGCGTCCATGGTTTCTCACAAATTTCAAACTTCTGTGATTTCATTACAGGGTTCTAACCCTGTAATGCAGTTTATATTTCAACATACTGTATTTAATTAGTTGTTTTTCTAAACTCCTTCTGAAGTAAATCAGCTCCAAACAGTGGTAATTAGTTTACTGGTAGAAACAATGACAAACTCTAAAACATGCATATTTTTGTGACTGTAGCAAGGACTCAAGAAAGGCTGACTATTATTATTCCTGCAGTTTTCCATAAGTGCAATCTGTTAGTATCCCTGTGAGGATGTAATAGGAACTTAACCAGGTTAGTAAATAACATGACAATAAAGAAACGATTAATAATATGGATTATTCGAAACATGTTGGAGCCAGATTAATCAGTCTTCAGACAACTGAGCATGAGTTTCTTATTAGTTGACTTTTTTACTATTGGAATGAACTCAGAAGGCAAGCTTATATTTAAGGGGGTGATCCTAAGATTTTGTAAATCACAGCTGATCCCTTGACAGTGCTGTCTCTGTTAGCATACACACCCTGGGACATCTGGTAGACCCGCTATATCTCACAGTGTGCAGGGACTGTGATGTCTTTGGTCAGTTAGCTGAAATAGTCAAAACATGACTACAGTGGCTCAGCCACATAGTCTTATTTCATTCCAAAAAGTCCAGATCTAGGTAGGTGGTCCAAAGATGGTACCACTGTACCTACCCTAGAGGCTAGGTCCTTGAAGAAATCATCAAGGACCTAGCCTCTTTTTAAATTCAGATCTATGGCTTTTGTTCATAAGGTCCATGATGTTTGTTCTTTCTCAAGCCTCAACTTGAATTCTTGACAGGAGGAAGAAGGAGGTGACCTAGAGGAAAGGGTGGTGTTTGTTATGGGAAAGGAAAATGTTCTGAGAAATTCCAGCTAACATAAACTGTTTTATTGTCCCGGACTATGTCACATGCCTAGTTCTTACTACAAGAGAGAATGGGAAACACAGTTATTGCAGCTGGGCTCATGACTTCCCCTAACCAGACTTAGCTTTTGCTATTGAGGAAAGGGGTAGATGGATATGGGATATGCAACCAGTACTGTCTGCTCTAACTTGTTTGTCTCATGCTCCTGAGAAGGTGAGCTCTGCTCTCTGTCCCTTCTTTTGTTGGACTGGAGGAGCCCCCATTACATTCTCAGCTGCGGGAGAGGCCTCTACACGCAGGACCTTGTGAGGACCTTATTCTGCTGCCCTTTCATTGTCCATTAACGTTTTACTCACTAAGATATGATTGTGGAATGTCTTTGTTTTTTTCCCATGAGCCCGAGATGGAAGCATCAGTGCTTCCCAGAGGCTGCTTGAGGACCATCAAGGCTCTCCTATAATACTCTTTGGTGTCACAAAAAGAAGAGATTGATATCCACAGTTATGTTGTGACTTCCTTCCCACGTTTCTCCAAGACCTAAGCTAAATCTATTCCTCCTGAACCAGCTGCTCTTGCTGCCCATTCACACTGAGACAGCACAACACTCCCGTTTCGAACAGACCAGCACCTTGAGGTTTGTTTAAGCCAAGAAGGAGGTCTTACCTTTAAACAAGAAAAGGTTTATGATTCTCCTGACATACTCCAGGGATTCCTGTCTGGCAGCGCTCAGGAAGAACAACTGAGAACAGAACTCTTAACATTTCAGAACTGTCAAAGACAAAAAGTGACAGAGATAAAGAACATTCAATCTGGCCTTCTGGTATTGCAAAGGAAGACCCTAAGTTCTAGAAAGGAGCACCTCATTCCAGGTGCAGTTATGACAGAGCTCTGGGGGAAAAACTGGGGAGAATTGCAGAGAGGAGTAAAAGGCTCTCTCTGCCCTTCTTACCAGGTCTGTATTACATCAATTATTTAACCACCTGTGACCATTGAATGCTTCAATGCTATGGATGCTTAAGGCAAAAGTTGTGGGAGGTGGCGTGCGGCATCATGGCTACCAGACCCAATTCCCGAATCTTCCATGCTTTATCTGCAATACTTACCTGTTCTTTAGGACACTCACCTGCAAAATAAAAACAATGGCAGTATACTACACACGCATTTGTGAGAACTAAATGGAGTTGATACTTAAAAGAGTGCCCAGTAGATAATAATACAGAAACATTTGCTATTGTTATCATTTAGTTATCTTGTATTCCCAACAGGTTTAGAGTCCTGAAATCTCGCGTGAATGGCCAGTGCACATTTTGAAGAAGATGCCAGTGGGTATATTAAGATTTAAGTCAGGACAATTGGTTCTTGTTACCAGCAACAGGGGATCTTCTGATATCACAAAATAAAGGGATTATCCCCCCAAATAGGTCAGCATGGCATGAAATACACGATCTACGATCGGAGATACTCTTCTGATCTGCTTTTATGAACAGTATATGTCTTTTTTGCCTGCATTTTCAACTTTAGGATGTGTGCCTGCTTTATCCTTCTTTTAAAAAATGTAGTAAGCTTCACCTGCAGTCTTTTGTACCAGCTGGATAAGGAGCAACTAAAACCAAAGACATATCTGCATAGAATTCTTATGCCAAATCAACTTTATTTTAAAGCACTCTTCAATTTGGCAATACTTTAATTCTCTAGGTAATGTTATAGTAGCTGACCACACTTTGAAATTACCTTTGTTTTGTTTGGTATTTGAAGGGCATGAAAAATCTCCCCCTACTTCCTTACCCTCTTCCAGGGCTTATTTTTTCCCTCTCTCTTCTTTGCCCTACTTGCCCTCTGACCCTGCCTAGCTCTGCTGTTTCCAAGGACTTCTGAATCTAATTAATGTTACGGTGGCCGTATAAGTGAATTATGTTGGCAGGAGGATGTCAGAAACTTTGAGAAAGGTGCATTCCTTAGGGAAAGCCTGGTTTTTCTAAAAGAAAAAAAAAAGAAGATGAAGAAGAAGAGGGAACACACATTCCTGGGGTAGAATGTCAGCCAAGTGTAAAACCTCAGCAAATACTTACACTCAATAAATATCTGTTGACTGATGAACAAACAGAACTTTAAGAACATCTCTTTTTGACATCTGGGCAATAATGAGCCATTATGGAAGCTGGCTGAGGGTGCAGATTACCCAAATACGCTGCCATTGCAAATGGGCCTCAACCACTCAATTGGGATATTGGCCCCTTTCTTCCCCCCCTCCCTTTTCCAGCCAGTTCACAACCATTTGCAGGGAATATGTCCTTAGATGACCTCTGAAATGACCCTGGCTCCCAGGGCCCCAGAATATTCTGCAACTCTCTAGGATGGTAGGCAGGCAAGGGGGAGGGGCACAAGTGCTGAAGTTCTTCGCCAGAGGATACTGTCAGAGCCCAAGGCAGAGATGGTCCCTATGCCCCATGTTTCCATGGAAACATAGGAGGAGTGATGACAGCCAGCACAGCCACACCATCTGCTCAGGACCTGGTGAGTGATGAAAAAAAAAAATAGAAAAAGAACAGCACCTCGGATCCCAGGCTAGAACTACTCTGAGATACCTGTAGAGAGAAAGGACAAGGCCTAAAGACAGAAGAGCTCCTGGATGAATTAAAATTCCATGCTATCCAGGGGCTTGACATATTAGTATGCAATTTGTAAGCAGAAGGCCTAGTGAGGTTTATCCTGCAATTCCTAGATACAGTTACAAACCCCCAAGAAGCCTCTGGAAGGAGAAGCAGATGAAGTGATGCATCTGCAGCTTTGCTGGAACAGGAGAGAACGGTGTCCTCACAAACAATGCTGGAGGACAGGGAGTCAGGGCTGGGGGAGCTTGAGAGTGTGCCCATCATCTTCCAGCATGACCACCTGCAGAGCTGGCTACTGCCCGGACATATTTTTCTATGGGAATGGTGGGATTATAAAAAGTGAAAAACACTCACCTGGCCACAAAGTGACCTCTGAGTTGCAGCTGTGTCTTCAGAGTAAGACATGGATTAATAAAGCTATGTAAGGTTTCCCTTCTACCAACTAATGTCTAAAGAGAGATCTTAGTTAGACACCAAAGATGTGCTTCTGGGTCTATTTAGGAGGCTTCCAGTTCCAGGTTGGCAGAATGTGAGTAGGGCCCCCAGACTGAGCAGGATTCTTCTTCTTCTTTTTTAAACATAGATGTAGCCTAAACAAACAAACTTGATGTAGGAGGCCAAGCAGCTCCCTGCTCTCCTGTTACCTAATACCCTCAGCAGCCCTCTCCTGAGGTCAGTGGTTTGATTCAGTTTTCAGTGGTATTTCTCGCATCCACATGGGGGAGAAAAGCCCCTTAGGTCACAAGGGTTATAGGAAGCACAAAAGCTATAACAGCTTCGTAGGAAACACCATTTTTCATTATTATTTTTAATTTAGGTAGTCTCTTACTCTTTAAAAGAAAAAAAAAACTTCCCCTTTAGTTTTGACATCCTAATCCCCAAAAGTCCAAGCCTCTTTTCTACTTTGTATTAAGGATTTAAAATTTTGACAATTAGATTAAGTGCTCATATTGTATTATAATTTATTTATTTTGATTTTATTAAATCATAACTGTGTACATTGATGCATTTATGGGGTTCAGTGTACTGATTTGATATACAACATGAAATGCTTACATTGAACTGATTAACACATCTATCACAATTATACTCTTTTCTTAATAGTTTTGAAATATACCATTGAATTATGTAAGTGCTCATTTTGGTTTGTGTAACCAGGGCCTGGAGTATAATAGGAATAGGCTCATTAAACAGATTAATAATAATAATAATAAAGATCTCCCATAAGCTCTCATTATCTGTTCTACATTTTACTTACAAAAACTATTGATCTATTTTCATGACAGCTTGTAAAAATCAGTCTACGACTATTATTTGGGTCTCCTCAAAAGCCCCTATTTTCCAAATAGACATCATATATGAAAATATTAACTAGAAATAAAGTATTAATACAACTATCCCCAAAGTAGAGGCCCCACACGAAAAATAAGAGCTGTTCCTAAACAAACATTTTTAAATATCCACAGTGAAAGCGCTTATGTGCAAGTACATTCATATATTATCATGAAGCAACAGAGTTTAAATTCAAATGTAAATCTGTCCATTACAAGATGGCATTTTTGGAGAGGCCTTTTGTGAGTAAATCCCTCAACCACCTCTATACCACCCAGTGCCTTCTTCCCTTTTCCCTTCCTAGGACCATCTATTTATCTTCAGCCTGCGTGGTGAGGGCAAATCTGTATCTTGAGCTTCAAGCCCGGCGTGGGACTCACAGTAAACATGGCTCTGTTTGTTCTTCAGCGGCCCTCTTTGTATAAACAGATGTGGTGGGAAGGGAAGGAAAGCCAGATCCCTGTGAGGGCCGGGAGGTCTCCTTTCTGGAGAAGCTTCCCAGCTGCAGCCAGGAGCACAGGAACGGGACACATTTCTTTGTCAGGCCTTGGAACTTGCTGTTCTTCCAGAGAGGGGATGTTCTTGCTCTCTCCTCCACCCTCAGCTCTCCACCCCCAGCCTTTGTTCCTGGGAATGCTGTCTCAATGTCTCCATCTCACTTTTGCCAAAGCAAACATTTCCAACAAGGCTTATGTTAAGGAGGTATTAGGAGGGCATTTTTTTTTCTTTCCTTCTCTCCAAATTCACTGTAGCCTGGGGTTTGGGAAGCCAGCCCCTCACACCTGTACTTTTCCTATATTCATTTCTCTGTGTGCTTTTGTAGCCTTGTTACATACTATCTTCAACTATTAAGTGGGAAGAGTTTAAGGGTTGGGAGTTGTCAGCTTGTAAAATAACAATCCATTTTCTCAGACTCTGTTGATGTGGACTCTGCTTGTATTTACCATTTTCCACTTTGCACCTTAGTTATGGATGCTAATGAAGGGAGGACTCTCACAGAGCTTGGGGAGAAGTGGGTGGGGCTGAGCATTTTGTAATGCAATCTCAAAGAGGAAAGAATTCTCCTTGACCTTTGGGTCTTCTACCTGTGCTCAGAACTTAGTTTGTTAATCCTTCAGAGGCAAGGAGGGTGACTCCTACGTTTGACCTTGGAGGGATCTTGTGTCTTCTACCTGAGGGGATCAAAATTCTGGCGGCCCCAGTGGTTCTTGTTGTCCAGAAAAGGAACAAAGGGGAGGGCACTGGAAAGGCTTCCGTTTAAGGCAGGGAATAGGGGGTTTGGTGAAAGTGGTGAGGCAGGGCTGCACTGGTCTGTGCTGCTCTCTCCAGGAACTCTGGAGAATCCTGAGGCTCCCAGAGCTGTGGCCAAGAGGTCAGAGGAGTCAGAGGGGGAAGGGTTCCGGTTATAGGGCAGCTGTGGAGCAGCAGAGCGGCAGCCCTGATGCCGACATGCGGTTCTCAGCCTGTCTATAAAAGTAAGTGAGGGTGAAAAGCTGTCTTTAAAATCAGGGAAGTAATAAGAAGTACTTGATTTTTTAGGAGCCACAATGATACTCTTATAATCCTTCTAGCTGATAATCGTCCCTTCTCCAGACTGGAGATGGGGCGGGAAGTTTGCAGTCGACACCCAGAGGCCTCATCTGGCCCTTTTCCCTGGAAGAAATAAAAAGAGAGGAGGTTGGTTTCCAAGGACAGGCCAGCTGGAAGATGAGTGAGACCCCCCCACTGTAGGCCAAACTGCAGCTGAGAGCAGGTCCTGTTGGAAGAGGTTTCCTCCACGCTTCCCCTTTATTTCGCTTAACTTACGGACTCCAGATATTTCAAACGATCTGTTTACACTTAACTCTAACTGCGCTTGTGGCGGCCAGGGAATTGCTCAGCGCCCACCCAGTTCTGCATCCTGCGCATAGACTGGGGGTGCGCCGAGCAGGGTCAAGTGAATTTGGGGCCGCAAAAGAAGTGCGGGCAGCCCGGGTAGGATCGGGTGGGGCCGGGCGAGGGCGAGCGGCAGGGGGATGCGGCAGGCCGGGCACGGCTCAGCATCCCCCCCGCACTCGGCGCCGCCGCCTTCCCATTCTCTCTCTGGCAGGTCGGCTCCGGACACCCTCCGAGCTGCCGGGGGCCAAGCGGGCTGCGGGAGTCGGGGGAGAGGGGCGGCGCGGCCTGTGAGCGCCGCGGGACCTCGAGACGCGGCGCGGGGAGCGCAGGGGCGCGCGGGGCGGGCGCGGCGCGGGGCTCACGGCGCGCGCGCGCCTCGGCCTCGCCCGCGCACACGCGCCTCCCGGAGGAGAAAGAGGCGGGCGGGCGCAGAGCACCGCGGCGACGGCTGCAGCGCGCCGGGCCGCCGCGAGGGAGGGGAGGAGGGGCGGGCGCAGGGCCGGGGGCGGGGGGCGGCGGCGGCGCGGCGAGCTCGCCGCTCTCTCGTGAGTGTGCCTGCGCGCAAGCCGGCGAGCGGGTGAGTGCGCCGGCTGCTCCTGCCCGGGCGGCCGGCCCGGAGTCGGGGGCGGGGGGCGCCGGGAACCCCGACCCGGGGCGGGCGGCGGCCGCTCCGGCGCGGTCGGGATGCACCTTGAGCGGCGCCTTTCCTTGCAGCGCGCGGGCGGCCCGAGTCTCGGCGGCGGCAGCAGCGGCAGCGGCGGCGGCGGCGGCGCTGACACCTTCCACCATGGACAGCTTCGACTTAGCCCTGCTCCAGGAATGGGACCTCGAGTCGCTGTGGTGAGTCCCGGTGCCGGCCGCTTAGGGCAGGCGGGAGCGGCGAGGGGCGACCGCGGCGGCCCGCGCGCCCTCACCTGGGCCGGGGGCTCGGGGCTGCCGGCCGCCGTGGGGGTGGGGTGGGTCCGGGCACCCGCCTCGGCGGCTCTTCCTGGGGGGATGCACGGCCGTCTTCTGGTCTGTTTGCCCCTTCTCCTGTCCCCTTCCTCGCGGCGGCCCGCGGGGCTGGGGATCTAGGTAGCCAGAGGCAGAACGCAGCCATGGAGAGAAAAAGAAGCGATTTTAGGAACGTGTCACTAATGCCTGGGGATTCATTGGTTGGCTCCCAGCCCCTCTCACTTCCCTGACCTATTGCTCCCGCTTCTCTTCTGTGAGAACCTCGGGTTCGCACCAGCGACCCCCTGGAGTTGGTGCTGCTGGCCAAGTGGCCTTAGAGGATGCTCCAGCCGCCTCTCTGCCTGTGTCCGGTCTTGGAGGCTGCATTCTTCTGCCTCTCCTCCCCACTCCCACCCGAGATGGAAAAGTGAACACCCAGGGCAAGAGGCGAGTGTTTCTCCGTGCGGGAATTCCAGAGGCCTTGGGTCAGACAGACTCGTTTCTTCGAGGTTCACAATTCCTCGGGGCCCTTCACACCTCTCTACAGTTGTACTCCACCCCACCCCACTGGGCGCCCCATGTATCCCTTTTTGCCACGCTCCCGGCTCGCAGCCTGGGAACGCTCCAGGTTTAGTTTCTCGGGGATCACGCGTTGAGGAGCTGCTGTAGGTAAATCGCCGCTGGAAGCAGTTTAATTTCAGTTGCGGGGGTCTTAAAAATCCCATTGGCTGATTTAACATCTCTCTTGTTGCCCCTTTTTTTCTCCGCCACCCGCCCCCACCCCATTATCTCTTAAATGTTTCTAACCAGCGCTATTCAGGTGGTGAAATTACTGCCTGCATATTCCTGGAGGAACTTGTGTTATGTTTAATATTTACGGGGATGAACATCTGCTGGAACAAGCATATTAACTGCACTCTGTTCTGCCTCTGGTAATCGCTTATTGTAGAACTGAGTTTTTTTTTTTTTTTTTCTTTGCTTTAATTCAGTAAAGAGTTCACATGTGTCTAAAACTGCAAGTGGTATGCACATGAATATGCAATGGACAATTTTAAAGCGAAATTGCTCTATGATTTATGGCTCATATAGATGATATGTGGATGTGTGTATATTTTCCATAAATACAGGCTTTCAGTGACTTTTATTTTCCTAAAGACAGGTGTAACAAAATAAACTGGACACAAAGCTAGCACATTACTGAACAGATTTCTTAATAAAAGATCCTATGATGAGTAAGTACATCTTGCTTTGCCTAAAGCTGGCACCTATAAAACACACAAGGATGGGCCCTCATGTAATAAAACTTTTACATATTACACTAGAAACTTCAAAGAGCCAGTGTAGGAAGAATATGAAACGTGTTATTACTCTATAAAAGTTGCTAATTACTGTATTGCTGCTCCTGGGGTTATTTCAGCCTTTCATTTACAGATACCTTTTATTTTATAGGTTTACATTTAGAAATGTTGGTTTCTGGCACAGATTCAACAGATTTCCAGGTAGCAACTATACTTTTAGAAGGAAACGTGATTTTTGCTTTTGAAAGGCAGTTTTTTGATTGAAAGGAAGAACTTATTGTTTTGGCATATGTTATGCTGTTTATCTGCTTGCTGACTCAAATTGAACCCCTAATGACTTTTACAAATAATATTTTGAGATTACCAGCCGCAAGTTGTGTGCCTTTCCAGCATAGGGCCTGAGCTCTGCTTCCTCTTGCATCCTCAGTTCCCACCTGAATTACTTGGAGCAGCATCACAGAATAAAAATGTTTGTTGAATTGACTCGAAATTTATAGTAGCTTCAGTAAGTACATTTGTTATTTTTCACAAAGCAAAAAACTAAGCATTTTTTATACATGCAATCCTATTTTAATGAATGCATCAATTTTTGGCATGCGAAAACATGCAGGTTTTCTTTATTACAGTATAGCAGGACAGTTTGGTTTAACTGAGGGGATGTTTCTTGTTTTGCAGATTTAGAATTTACATTTTACAAAAGCTTTTATGTTTCTGATAAACTGAGTATGCATTTTAAACTCAGATGTTTTCTGAGATAACAGGTGAATTTTTGTATGGTATTTTCCAACTCAATTTTATGGTTTACTTGAATTTTTAAGCTTATGGATTATTTTTAAGCTGATAGGTGATCCAAAATAACTAACATTTGAGTACTTTCTGTATGTCTAATATTTTCATATCTACTGTTTCATATGTGAATTCTCTTAACAATCCTGGAAGTGGTAAGTGGTAGTAGTCCCATTTTTTAGATGAGGAGATGGAAGCTTTGAACTGTTCAATGACCATACTGAGACTATAAAACAAATGACAGCAGATTTTAAAAACTAATATTTATGGGCGGCGCCTGTGGCTCAAAGGAGTAGGCGCCGGCCCCATACGCCAGAGGTGGTGGTTCAAACCCAGCCCCGGCCAAAAACTGCCAAAAAAAGCCAACAACTACCATTTACCATTTAAAAACACTATTTACCAGATATTGTTCTAGGTATATACATATTTCACCTCATTTAACCTTTACAACAGCAAGTGCTGTTATTAGTCCCATTTTATAGACAGGGAAATTGAGGATTGGCGCGATCAGGAAACCTGTCCAAGGTCACACACGTAGTAGTAGAACAGCTATATTTGAACCAAGAATTAGCTTCAAAGCCTAGTTTTCTGACTTCAAATCCAGTGTATTTTCTAGAGTACTTCAGATGTCTGTCAGTTTATGAGGACAGCTTTGAAATTAACTACAAAGCAAAACCTTGATGTACTGGAAGTTAAAGTTCTGTTAAAATAGCAAAGAAAGAAAAGGTCAGAGGCCTAAGTGATACTGATGTAAAATTAAAAATTTGAAAGCAAAAAACCATTATTTAGAAATTATGCCTGTTAATTATGAATTAACTCATAACAATATACTCATTTTAAATAAAGACCATTGAAAACTTTTTTAATTCATCATATAAAAATGTTTTCTTCTGGAGGGAGAAGGAGAAGGTATGGATAAATGGCAAGAGAATCTTGTTTTAATCCCTGACACCTTTTTCTAAATGGTGGATATTGTTTTCCAATAAAAACAAACTGCAGTTTATTAGTTGACTATGGCTTTGAACCTGAACTAGTTTATTCTAGTGGTCACAGAGATTGTCCTCAAATGACTGTATAGGCAATATGAAAGGATAGGTTCAGTCCTGTTGAATGTAATCCACATAGACAATCAATTTGTTTTTTTTTCTTGGAGACAGAGTCTTATTATGTTGCCCTCAGTAGAGTGCTATGGTGTCACGGCTCACAGCAACCTCAAACTCTTGGGCTTAAGCAATTCTCTTGCCTCAACCTCCCAAGTAGCTGGGACTACAGGCGCCTGCCATAACGCCTGGCTGTTTTTTTTTGTTATAGTTGTCATTGTATAGCAGGCCTGGGCCAGGTTCAAACACACCAGCCCCATGTATGTGACTGGCGTCCTAAACACTGAGGTACAGGCACCAAGCCTGACAATTGTTAATTCAAGAACTACCTCCTCTGCTTTTTTGCACATCCTTCTCTCCACTCAGGAATTTCCATACTTGTTTTTCAGGGTGGGTTTTGAGCCTGAATTAATTCGAGTGGTTGTTCCAACTTTTCTTTTCAGCCATATCTTAAAGTTGAAAGGGTAGCCCTAATTTCCAATACTAATTCCACTTCCCTTTCCTGGTATGGATCAAGAATGGAAAACTTGGAATGAAGTGAAGGTGCTTATTTAGGCCCCAGCTTCATAGCTTCTGTAGTGTCTGGAAGAGTTGGGGATTCAGTAAGTTTATAGGGGCAGATGTCCAGAGGAGCAATGCAAACCACTTAGCTGCCCCCTCCTCTTACTTCTCCTCCTCCTGCGGTCCACCAGCTTTTGATTAGCTGCTAGTTGTATAAGCCATTCCTCAGGGCCTTTAAAATAATGACCATCCCTTTTAACAGGCTAACTGTTGCTTTATTCACTTAACAAATATTTATTGATCATCCCTTAAGTACAAGACCTTGTGCTGGTTGCTGTGGGGGATGCAAAGATGAGTAAAGACTGGGTTGTGTGTACTACTGTCTAGTAAGGGAGCTGAGACAAGAACCCAGATGAAAAAGGAAGTTTTCAATACTGGTGATTCAGAAAAGAGACCATATTTGGGACTAGGGTGGGTGGTGGAGGAGGGACAGAGAAAAAATTGAGTTCAAGAAAAGGCTTCCATGAAAAAGGTGGCCTTTGAACTAAGTCTTGAAAGATGAATGGGATTTTTACAGACAGTGGGGGTGGGGTATTGAGAGGACATAGAGGCATCTTGAGCAAAGAAAGAACTTGAAAAAAGGCTTTCATGGTGTCTCTGAAAGATTCTTTTATGAATCATGGTGGAATTACCTATACTATGTATTTTAAAGATGCAGAACGTTCTAATCACGAGGTGGTTTCAGTGAATGAGAGAACTTTTTGTTCCAAAATGAACTTAATCAAATTTATATGTAATCTTCCTTAAATATAAACACATTTTAATTATTGGAGAGAAAGTTTATCAATATACGCTACTAAGTATTTAGATCTTCCATACTATCCACCCCTCCCCATAGCTTCATATTAACTGGAATCCTTACGGTTTTCTTCAGATAGGCATTATACTGGAACCCTTGGAGTTATTATAAATCATTTCATCCTTACCAATTTGTTCAATTCAATAAGCATTTACAGAGTATTAGGCTTTGCTATAGGATAGGTACTGTAGGGCAGTGGCTTTCAAACAGTCATGACCCACAGCCACAAATACATGTAATATTGCAGCCCACTACCCCCATGTACATGCATATACTGAACTGAGGCAAGAATGCCTGGAATAACACTTACTCTTACTGTCTATGGTGCCCTTTGATATTTTCTGTTCTCATTTTTTTTTTAAAAATTTTCCGTCCATGGGTGGAACCTGTAGTTTAAAAAACCCAACTGTAGGGGATGCAAAAGAGAGCGTGTCTGTTGGGAATTTACAGGAGAATAAACTATACCCATAAATATCTTCCATAGCTGACACTGCCTCGTTGGGGGTGGGTAGGATGGGCACATCCTTTTGAGGAAGTTAAGATGTTCTTGGGGGAATGGCATTGCAATTGGGGGAGTCCTGGAGAAGTAGATTTGCAGGAGGAGTAAATTGAAGGGGAGGAAAACCGCATGTCGGGAAGACTGGATAGAATACAGGGGACTATAGTGTAGAGCTTTCTTGGTGAAGCTAAAGTTGTTAACTAACACAGGTAGGAGGAGGGCAGTGAAGCAGAGCCACTAACATGTTGGTCTACACACGAGACTGCCCACTAGTGTCCACAGATGCTCTTGGTTCACTTTACCGTAACTGCCAGTGGACATTCCCACGCCAGGGCTTCTGCCAGGCCTCCGTGGTCAGACTTTCAACATCCTCCATAGTGTCAGAAAACTCCACAGAGCCTGTGGAGGTGGAGAACCTATGGCCTCAAGGCCACATGTGGCCCCCCAGATCCCCAAGTGTGCCCCCTCTCACCGAATCCAAACTTCCCAGAACAAGTCCCTTTATTAAAAGGATTTGTTTGTAAAATTTGGACTTAGTCAAAAGGCCTCACTGCACTCAAGGATCCAGAAGGCCACATGTGGCCCTAATATTACAAGGTCCGGCCTGTAGCGGCTCTTGTTGGCTAAAAGCCTCAGTGTGCACCTGTAAGAGGGAAACGGACAGAGTGGGTTAGTCACCCCCATGAGTGAGGTAGGATGGGTCTGTGGGAAGCAATGGACTGCTGCGCTGTTGAGTATCCACGCCTAGCCTTATGGAGGGAGCGTTTGGAGAAAGCAGGTGGGGAGACTGGTTAATTCAGGGTGCAGAAGTTGGACTGCAGCCGAGCTGGGGGCCACAAGGAGAGGAGGGGCCTAGGGAGGATGCTTGTTGGATATGCGGATGAATTCTAACCAAATGTCTTTTGATGATGGTGAAGATGAGTATTGTGTATGGGGAAAGGATTCCTTCCTGTGTTCCAGATTTTCCTTAGTGAAAATGTAGGAGGGTTATAAAATGCTAAGGTCTATTTTGGGAGAATGTCCTTGTGAACCAGAATGGGTCTAATCAATGACACTTTATATTAGCAACTTGAATGAGGCCTTTCAGCTTAATACAGGTTAAGGTAATAGTCAAACTAAGAAAAAAGTTAATCTCTTAATTTGGAATGCAGAATTTTGTGTGTGTGAATGGAATTTTTAATGTGGAATAGATTTGCCTGTTTAAATTTTATTTATTTTGAGAATAAAGACTTGGAGGAAAAATCAAGGCCATAAAAGATGATTTTAATATCATTTAATGATAATGTAATGTTTTGTTTTGTTTCAAAGTGAAATCCATAAAACTTATTTTCAGTGTTGGCTGTTCCCTTTTGTTTGGGAATTTAACTGAGGTTTCTGAATTCAGCTGGCTCTAATCTTCCTTTCTTTTTGGCCCTGGGCAGCTCACAATTTTTCTCATTTCCTATTCCCAGTCTTGGTTTAATCACTTACAAAATGACAGCACTTATACTGGTCTACCTCAAGGTTGTGATGTTAAGTAATATAAGTGTCAATTGCTCTGTGAATGCCAAATGTAGTTCTTCTATATCCTTTGCTTCCTTCAAAATGTCTCTTTTTCATAAACAAGGAAGGATACAGAAAGGCCACATTGGGTCAGGTTCAACAGTGCACGTGGTACAGAGCTCTGTCCCTGGCAGTGGGACCCAGAGATGTTTCTGGGTAGAGGTTGGTAGTTTCTCTTAGTTGTGCATCACAATACAGCAGATAAATGTGTCCTTACTTATGGTTGTAGTTCTAAGATCTGTAGATATATTAACCATTATATAATCTTTGATCTTTTACTAAGAATGTATTGCGTTATCAACCATTACATCAAATGACTTCATTTGGCTCTGTTGGTCTCATTAAATTATGTCAGGCTAATTATAATCACTAGAAACAAAATACACCCTTATGCCTGGGTAAGAGGAAACCGTGCAATCCGAGAAACTAAATGGGTTTAATCTAAAGGTACTAACACCTGGGAACCTGATAGGCACTTCAACTATTTGAAGGTGTTTAATTGGCAAATGGGAATAGAGTTATTCTGGGTTGCTCAAAGGTGGGAGTAAGATCAGTGAGTGTGAGGGTACTTAACAGTGACATGATGTGGGCTGGTAACTGTGTCCTGACTCTGCAGAAAGACATTCCTGGATAAGCAGACCAGCAGCAACAGGTTATCTCTGAGATTCCTTCCAACTTCAGAATTCTACGAGCATTTCCATCTCTGGGTAGTAGGAATCAGAGTGGAGAAGTCATTAATTGTATTCACTTGTGTATTTTCCCCTCTGCAATTTCTCCACTCACACATGGAGAACGGCATAGAAGGTACTTAAACTTCTTCATGTAATTTCTTCCCAGGAGGCTCATTGTTGGCAGAGGTAAACAAAAAATGACTGTAATTTGGAGACCACTCTAACGTAGCAACTCAGTTTAGAGTTAGGTGCTTACCTGGATACTGAAACTAATTTTACTTTTCCTTTTTTTATGGACAGGAAATTAGTTTTCAAAAATGCCCCAGAGGACCGTAACGTGAGTCTGTCGGTCTTCGGTAAATTTTTCTTGTCGTACCTGTACTGTTTACTTGAGTTATGAAGTGACAGAACAGATTTTCTGTCAATCTTCGTTGAAGTCTTAATTAGTTGCCTGGCAGTTCAGATACAAAAAAGGCTTTACTGTAGTGGATCATCACCAGTTAATGATCTGTTTTTGTTTTAGAATTTCAAAATGTATTTGTTTTTCTGTAGAATGCTTCTAGAGGAAGAAAAGACCCAGGATGTAGAGAGCTTTTTGGAGAGCATAGGTCAATATGCTTAACTCTTACCCAGGGAATGCTTCTAGAGCTTGAATGTGCACCCAAGTAACCTAGTGACCTAGTTAAAATACACCCTCTGATTGTTAGGACCCGCGTCGGGCAGGGAGCCTGCATTTCTAGCTATTTACCAGATAATGGTGTTGGTCCATAGACCAAACTTTGAGTTGCAAGGACTAAACGTCTAAAAATTTTTTTGGAAAAGAAGCTCCTTTGAAATACTGCATTTTTTCTTCCTATTTCGGTGAGGCTTTTGTATAATAATACTACAGTTTCATTAAGCTTGAAGGTTACATTTAGATGTGGCATTTATTTTATTTTTGTGAGTCTTTCTAATACAATTCTGATGAGTGAGGGGGTGGTTAATTCTAGTATTCTGTATTCTAGTGGGGATATAATGGGAAGTAAACATGAAAACTTAAGTAAACACAATTTGTAATAAATAGGCTAATCGCTTTTTATAGCTTTTCAGTTCTTGTCAGTCCTTCCAAGGCTGTTTCTGCTGCAGCAGGAGCAAATGCTGAGAGTATTATACACACTTTTGGATTTGTGGACAATCTCTCGGTAAGTCCTGTGGATGCCCAGAATTCAGACCAAATGTCCTCATTTTCTCCTAGCCATTATCTGTTTGGGAGGGAAGGCATGGGGGCAGGCATTTGCAGAATTACTGTACTACTCCATGGCTATAGCTTCAAATTGCAACTTTTCTAGCATCCTAGTAGAAACCACAACTCAGATTCCAAGTGGAGCCAATGGTGGGTCTTTGACATGTTAGTCTGGGACCTTCCGTAGCCTGTCGGCCAGCCATTCTCTCTCTGAGTCAGTACCAAAATATCCCGAGTCCATTAGGTTGTCAAATTTAGCTGCAGTTTCTGTGTTTAATTTCCAGTCCTATGTCACCAGAAACATAGTTGCATAAAGGAAAACCAGATTGGATTTAAACACTTGTGGGTTTTTCAGATTTGGAAAAGAAACTTGAGTTTTTAGGAATAGTGGGAAAAATTTAAATCTTGTCACCTTGGGACGTGGGTGAGCCACTGGAGGTAGTGCTTGAAGTAGTGTTTAGTGTTGTTTGAAGCCATAGGTTTTATTTATGCTCCTATTGGCCATGGTATTGCCTTATACATCGTGGTCTATTTTATGATCTGACTAATGTGTTTAACCATTTCTTGTAATATGCAACATTACTTTCCAGTAATTCAACTTTTCCTTCTAATTGAGGGAAGAAAAGAGGGAAATTAATTGCCCTCAAGCCTGGAAATAGATGAGGCTTTATACATATAAGGTAAGGAATTAGTGCGTTATTACTTTGGTACTGTTGCCATCAAATTAATGCATTTTCTTTCAAATTGAAGAAAGCACGTTTTATTGGTTATCAATATATAGTATTGTATTCTATACAAATAACAGAATAATCAGGCGATTTTAACAACTTGCAAAAAACCAAAAAAAGACTCAGAATTCAAGATTTAATACTCGGGTGAAAAAAAGAAACACTCAAGAGTTTCTTAAGAACACAAAAAGCACCTGATGGTGGTCAGCTACATTCTGAACTTTAGTTGCATTTTCAGGCGTTTGGTCTGGTACCTTTGCCTTGGCTAAAAAGATAGGTTGTCAGCCTGGCCCCACCTGCTTCCTTTCCTACCAGCCATATTCCCTGGTGGGGAGCCTGCTAGAGTTGTTTCTCAGAACTGCTGAGATGGAAAGTGCTGTTGGAGGTTGACGACTTGACCTCAGGCTGAGAAGCGGGTATCCTCTTGGCCACAGACTTTGCAGTTTACTGAAATAGAAGCTCGGATTTTCCAGGGATGAGGCAGGTAGACCTTCCTTGCCAGGCCATCCCCATTTCCTCAGGATCCAAATGTTTAGGCCCTTCCTCTTAATCATCCTCTCCTCTTCTGTGGTGATGGTGGAGATGAGGATTCGCCCGAAGGGAGGATGTAGCATGGGAGACCCTCTCAGCAAAATAATGTGAGCTGTCTGTCATCTGGAGGAAATAGATTGCAACATGCCGAGATGGGAAAACCACAAGACTCCAACTGACATCCACTGGCAGTAGCCTTCTCTGTTTTATTATAAAATCAAATGGATTAATATTTTACCGTGGTGTACTAACTGCTTGTGGCTTGAGCTATGTGATTGTCCAGAATGAAGCCCATGGCCTTGCCTGCATGGCCTGGGCTCAGGTTATGTTGGGTGATGCGGATAAATTCCATGCATGCCGAGTACCATTCATCATCCACTGTGGGATATTTTGGAGTCCAGTACAGAGTTGCATGCAGAGCCTGCCAAATCCTTCTCAGAAGCACGTCCGTGTGCAGGAGAGGACAGCTCAGCTGGTGCTACAAAGACTTCGTTTTTCATCGAAGGAAATTCCTTCCCTACAGCATAGCACAACTTCTTTTGAGAAGTAATCCTTGTAGGTGACTTCCTTTACTTTTTTTTAATACATAGAATGTAATCTGCTAGTACAGTATAAGCAGAATACTTGAGAAAAGTGTTTGGTAGAAAGACTGGTGAATTTTACCTACTACCTAGCAACTCTCACCCCACTCCACCCCCACCTTGAATTAAAACTCCCAGGCTGAATTAACAAGTTCTAAGTATGATAATTAAATATTTATAGTCTAGAAGAAAGTGTGGCATTTTGGTGTCTAATATTTAGGCAGGTAATTAGTTACATAAATTAATTTCTCTTCTTTTCCTTTTTCTTATCCCTTAGCAGGATGAAAGTGATATTTTAGAGTCCTAAAATATTACATGCATATACAATAAGGTAGCACAGTATGTGTGCAGCATAGAAGGCTTTAAGCTGTTCTTTGTAACTTCCTTCATGAGAATTTATCGATTTCTGGGTTGAGACGAGCAAAGTATTGACCTAGACAGTCGTGAATAGACCCTCTTTCTAGCCCTTGATGTGTTTATGCTTTAGCCTGAAACAGATTATTTCAAGTAGCCTCAGTAGAGTTTTTGCCTAAAATCCTGTGGAGTGGATAAAAGGGTATCCTACTCAGCATAGAGTTTTATGGGTAGGGAAGGTTTCCTGGAGAAAGTGACAGAACAGGATATGGCAGGTGTAATAATGTAAACAAAGGCATAGAAGTGACAATTAGCAAGTTGTAAATGATAGCAATAAGCCGTGCAGGTAGGATGCCTGTCTGTGGCATTCAGGAAGAGCTGGAGAGGAGTCTGGGGAGAAGAGCAGAGGCGTGTGCCCAGAGGGCCTTCCTTGCATGGCTCTCTAAGGAACTGGAACATTTTCCAGTAGGTGATGGCCAGCTGTTGAGGGTTTTGAGCAGGGGAGCAAAATGGTCATGCTTGCCTTTTATTTTTTCCAGAAGGCAGTGTATGTAGATGAATCTGGTGACTGGGAGGGGCCGTGTTTGGAGGATCAGGAGGTCACACAGGGAGTAATGGCTGAGCGGACTCTGCCAGTGCACATGGACAGAGGGAGAGAGATTAGACAGACGTTTAGGGGGTTATATTGGCAGACCTTGTCCATTGACTGGATAGAGGGCGTGAGGGGTTCTTTCAGGGTGTCTAGGTTGTGGGATGATGTAGGGAATGTAGGAGGAAGAGTGGGCTGAGTGGGGAAAGACGAAGCGTTTAGATTCAAATGTGTTGCATTTGGATCCCTTTGGGCCTTGCAGGGAGATTGCCTGTGGAGAGTTTGCTGTATGATCCTGACATTTCAGGAAAGGTCATTTCAGGATGGAAATAAGTATTTGGGAGTTGTCAGAGTATATAGGTGCTGGTGATGGCCAAGAAATTGGATAAGATTGTCCAGGAAGAGAGGGGGAGAGAATGAGAAGTGGAGGGGGAAAGCAGCCTGTGAAGGGGGCTGGGAAGAAAAGGTAGGAGAGGGAGGACATGGTGAGAGACTGGGGACCCCGGTCACCCGCAGTGAGAGTGGGGAGGTGAGGCCTCTGGGTGTTCTTCCTCTTTAGGGAAAATCTGGGGAAAACCGACTGAGAGAGGAGGGAGAAGGGGCAGCCCAGGCCCAGAATAAGAGGAAGAACATGAGGGTGTCGATGGGGAGACTTTTCCCCCCCAATATCTGTGAGAAATGGAAGTTTCAGAGAATGGAACAGAGAAGATAGTATTAAATATTAGACTATAAAAAGTAACGAATAGATTCTTTGTAGTTATTTTGAATAACGACTAAAATGGAAGGTCTACAGAAACCACTTTAGCATAGATCTTTTTCATACTCTCTGCATTTAGAGTGTTTTGTAAAGTGATTTTGATTCAGACATAATTGGGTGAGGCTGCATAGCCAGGAGAAATTTGTAAACTTGTCTAATTTTGGACTGTTTAAAATGAATTTTAAAAAATACGTTTTCAAATGTAAGAGACTAAAAGGACCCTTGAGTTGTTGTTCTGACATTTAGGGGCAGCATCTCCTTGGAAAGGCGTGTGGACCTGCTGGCGTCAGGGTGTTTTAGTGTTTGTAAAATGTAAGGGAGCGTTCTGAGTTCTTTATGTCAAGCTGTATTATCTCAGTTAATCTTTATAACCTGTGAGGTAGGTTCTGTTACTCCCATTTTATAGAGCAGGAGACAAAGGCCTGAGATAACGTGCTTAAGGTCCCCCAGCTAGGATGGCGGAGCAGGGATCTTAACTCAGGCATCTGGCTATCCTTCAGGTAGTCAGGTAGCCACCATCCTATAACAAGTGTCTCAGTGACAGAATCATGAGACGTGAATTCTCAGGTCTCCTCTGACTTTTTAGATTTATGTAGTACATATGTACCTACGAAGTCTGACAGTTTTTAAGTTTGCAAAGTCATCCTAGGAAAAGTGCTACATCCCTCATATCTATGGTTTCCTCTGAAGTGCTCCCCTTGGCCAGCTGGTGACTGTGGTGAGACTCAGAAATGAAGTATGTAGCACTTTTTCTAGGACGAGTTTGTGAACTTAATTGTGAGACCTCGTGTAAATGGTCTCCAACGGGTATAGTGAAGTATAAAAACATGTTAAGATTTATTCTCAACTTTCTAAATCTGAATAATATAGTAATTACATTTTTTGGACTAGTGGAATTATAGTTAAACGGTCGTCACTGTGCACGATTGTAATTCATTTGTCATTTTAGGTAGTGCTTTTTGGTCAGCATTTAAAATGTATAAAAATACTCCGTTTTCTGTTAATTATTTGTTTACCCATAGAACCTCTAATTCAACAGGTTTTATGGATGAAGGAAATGGTTACAACTGTTTGCCACAACTTGTTAAATCTATCATAACACTTCATGCAACTTTATTAATAAGACTATAATTTTTTTTTTAGATGGTACAACAATACAATTAGTGAAACTATCTTAGGAAAGTTATCTGAAACTGTAAAGTGGTTTTTTTCCCTCCACGTAGATCATCTTGCAGTTTCTTCTTGGGTTTTACGTAAGGTCAGGCCATATCTTCTAGCTGTATGACTCTCATTCTGTACAAAAGTGTTGTTTTGGTGACATGGAAACAGTAAACAGGCTAAATTTATGTCATGAAGATAGTTGGGTAGACACACTTCTACATTGCTGGTGGGAATGCAATCTAATACATCCCTTTTGGAAAGATGTTTGGACAACACTCAGAGATCTATCAGAGATAGACTTGCCATTTGACCCTATAA
>CAUYRH010043155.1:0-32311 GCA_963574655.1 Perodicticus potto | reverse complement strand
AATATTCCATGGTATACATGTACCAAAGTTTATTGATCCATTCGTGTATCGTTGGGCTCTTGGGCTTCTTCCATGACTTAGCAATTACGAATTGGGCTGCAATAAACAATCTGGTGCAGATATCTTTGTTGTAATGTGATTTTAGGTCATCTGAACTTTGGTTTTGATGATCTAACTAGTCAAAGGGGTGGATATCAAAGCCAGGCTCCACCCATGGTAAGGAGTTTAGATTAGCATTTTTATTCTTTAAGCTGAGTCCTGACGAGGGTACATTCTCAGTGAAATAGGGAAAAGAAATAAACTAGCTTTCATATGAACTTGCAGCTCAATTTTCACATTTCAATTTCACCAGAGTGGTCTATAAATCCTTAACCTGTTAATTTACATTAACATAGTTCCAAGACTGGTAGTACTCCTAGGCACCTGGCAAAAGCAAATGTAAATCTTCTCTGGAGATAAGCAACCTCTGCCTGTATTATTCAATCATTCTTACAAACAACTTTTCAAAAGCAAGAGGTAGTACACAGGCAAAGATAAAAAGCAAACAAAGAAACAATAAATCAAAAGTAAGAACAAACAAAAAAAACATAACTCAAATAAATCTTCTATTTTAGAATTTTAATTTCTAGACAATTTATAGAACAACTAAACTTACTATGCTTAAGGGAAAAAATCCAACCAAACCAAACTGAACAGAACTCAGCTTAGTTTCAGAGCTTCTGCAGAAATCAGCAATCTATAAAAACTGATCTAACCAAACTAAGAAGTTTTAGAAAGCAAAAATACAATAACCAAAATTAAAAACTTCATAGGTTAAGTCAATAGCAAATTAGAATTAAAAAGTAAATTGGTAAAGAGTAAGATAATTTGGAAAAAATTACCCAGATTGCAGCATGGAAAGACAGATGTAAAACACAGAGAAGTCAGACGATTCAGAAGAAAAACTGAGAAGGTTTTATACACTTTCAATTATGATCCCAGAAAAAGAGGCAGAAACAGAAAGAATAAAAATAAGAATAAATACATACATAAATATATTATACTAAAACCAAAGAATATGAGCAATCTTAAAATCAGCTCAAGACAGAAAGCACACTGCCCTTAAAGGAACATCCATTAGACTGACAGCTGACTTCTCAAGAGCAATACAGGAAGCCAGAAGACAGTAGTGAGACCTACTGTGTTAAAGATATTAACTGCTAACCTAGAATTTTACAATTAGTAAATATATTTTTCAACAAGTAAAAATAACATTTTAGATAAATATAACTAAGTTTTTCTACCAGCAAACTTATAAAATAAGTTAATAAAACTAAATAAAATCCTAAAGGACACCATTCAAATAAAAAGAAAATGGGCCCAAACAAAGGATTTGAACAATGGATGAAGAGCTGAGAAATGTGTAAATAAGTCTAAGTCGATGTTATATTACACCAGGACCATGTAAATATGGTCAATTTTTTGAGGGGCTAAAAATGAAAACATTAATTATACAAGAAGAATAAGAGAGATGAACCCGGCTACACATCGCCATCTGATCTTTGATAAACCAAAGCATGCACTGGGGCAAAGAATCCCTATTTAATAAATTGTGCTGGGAGAACTGGTTAGCCATATGTAAGAGACGGAAACTGGACCTACACCTCTCATCACTGACAAAAATTAACTCTTGCTGGAAAAAAAATTTAACAATATAAATTCTAAAAGAGAGTGTGGGGAAAACATTTGGCCTGGAAAAGATTTTATGAAGAAGACCTGCTTGGCAATTCCAACATCACCAACAATTAATAAATGGTACATGATCAAGCTAAAAAGCTTCTGCACAGCTAAGGGTACCACAACTAAAGCAAACAGTCTTTGGAATGGGAGAAGATATTTGCATGCTATGAATCTGACAAAAGGCTATTAACTAGAACCTATAGAGAACTCAAATTAATCAACAAGAGCAAACAACCCCATTTATAAGTGAGCAAGAGACTTAAAACAGAAACTTTGCTGAAGATGACAGATGAATGGCCAACAGGCACATGAAAGAATGCTCATCTTCTCTAAACATTGGAGAAATGCAAATCAAAACCACTCTGAGATATCACTTAACTCCAGTGAGATCAGCCCACATCACAAAGTTCCAAATGCAGATGCTGGTGTGGATGTGGAGAGAAAGGAACACTTTTACACTGCTGGTGGTAATACAGGGCAGGTGGCCCACAGCCAGCTTGGGCTGAGCTGAATGGTGGACCTGCTGCCTCCACCCTGGTGGTGTTGGTGCCACCATAGCCAGCACCAGTGGGTTGGAGGGCAGGCAGTGGGTACCCAGCAGGAGGCTCCAGTAGCCAGAGGGGCCAGACAAGACACCAGTGCCTTGGTGTCTCCCTCCCCTTGCTCTTGTGGCTGAACAGGGAACTCCCCCATTTCCTAGGCCTAGGAAGGAAAGGGACTATATCCAATCATTAATGCTTTCATTCATCTTACCCCTGTGCAAAAAACTGTATCCATTTATTTGCTACAGAGTCCACAGTAAATGTAACTACAGAGGACCCATACAAAGACACACACACACCTTCCTCTGGACGAAGCACCTGGAGAGAGAGACAGAGAAGGAGAGAGAGAGAGCTTTTTTCCTCAACTTGGGTTGTTTCTCTCTGCCAGGAGCTTTGGTGTTTTTGTATTCTTTTCTGTAAAATAAATCCTGTCTTACCACTGATCTGTGGTCCAAGAATTCATTCTTTGAGTCACCGAGACCAAGAACCTACTAAAGATGAAATTCTGGTATCAGTGGGATTGCAAACTAATACAACCTCTATGAAAAGAAGTATGAAGAATTCTCAAAGAACTAAAAGTTGACCTTCCACTTGATCCCGCAATCCCATTACTAACTAGGTATCTACCCAGAAGAACAAGAATCATTTTAGGATATCTGCACCAGAATGTTTATTGAAGCTCAATTCATAATTGCAAGATGTGGATGCATCCCAAACACCCATCAATCCATGAATGGATTAACAAAATGTGGCTTATGTATACCATGGAGTACTATTCAGCCATAAAAAAGATGGAGACGTTACATCTTTTGTGGTGGTCTGAATGGACTCGAAACACATTCTTCTTAGTAAAGTATCTTAAGAATGGAAAAAGAAGTATACAATGTACTCAATACTAACATGAAACCAAAATATAAATAACTACAAGTCCACAGGAAAGAAAAATACAAGCATCGTCTAGTGAGGGGAGAAAAAGAGAGAGGGAGGACTAGGAGGAGGAGGGAAGATCATTGGTGGGATCTTATTTAATGTGCACAATGGCAACTACAACTTGAACTTTACCTTAGAAATGAAAACAATGTAACCTAAACATTTGTACCCTCATATTAATCTGAAATTTAAAAATAAAGATAAAATAAAAAAATAGGACAGGGTGGCACCTGTGCTTCAGTGGGTAGGGCGCCAGCCCCATATACCGAGGGTATCAGGTTCAAACCCACCAGTGGCCAAACTGCAACAACAACAACAACGACAAAACTATAACCGGGCATTGTGGTGGGCACCTGTAGTCCCAGCTGCTCAGGAGGCTGAAGTAAGAGAAGCGCTTAAGCTAAGAGCTGGAGGTTGCGTAAGCTGTGATGCCACGGCACTCTACCAAGGGCGACAAAGGGAGAGTCTGTCTCTTAAAAAAAAAAAGACAGAAGAGGAAATTAACATGCTCTGATATAAGAAGCTCAACGAACACCTGGGAGGCTCACTGCAAAGAGGGAATCACCAAAACATATCAGACTAGCCAAGACAAAGTCAACACAAAGAAGGAACTCCTGTGAGCTGTGAACCAAAAGTATCAAGTAAGTTACAAAGGAAAACCCATCAAGCTAACTATTGACTTCTCAGTGTCTATAATACATATTTTACAAGCCAGAAGGGATTAGGGCCTTATCTCCAATCTTCTTAAACAGAAAAATTGCCAGCCTAGAATTCTGTATACTGAAAAAGCAAGTTTCATGTATGAATAATAAAGACTTTTCCAGACAAGCAAACACAGAGAATATGTCACAACCAGACCTGCCCTGCCAGAAATATCCAGAATTGCATTATACATGCACCAGCACAATAGATATCCACCAGTGTAAAATCATCCAATAGGTAAAGATCACAGCTCATACAGAACAATAGCACAAGAGGGAAAACAAAGCACTAAGGTCCTACTCAACATAATGAATAGAACAGCATCACAAATACCAGTTCTGTCACTTATTATTGGTCTGAATGCCCAACTCTAGAGACAGAAGCTGGCTGAACAGATGAGAAAACACAAACGAAGTATTTTCTGTCTCTAGGAAACATATCTAACACATAAGGACTAACAAAGACTTTAAAGGTAAAGAGATGGGAACAAACATTTCACACAAATGAAAACCAAAAGAAAGCAGGAGCAGCCATTCTCATGTTAGGTATAACTGACTTTAAATCAACAATGGTAAAGAAAAAGATGGTCATTATATAATGATAAAGGGAACAATTCAATTTGAAAACATAACAATCCTAAATATACATGCTCCCAATATGGAGCTCCCACATTCATAAAGCAAATTCTAGTAGACCTAAGAAAGGAGATAAACAGTAGGACCATAACTGTTGGGGATTTTATCACCCCAATGACAGAGCTGGCCAGATTACTGAAGCAGAAAATAAACACTGGACTCAATAAAGCTTTAGAACAAATGGGCATAACATACATTTAGAACATTCTACCCCAAAACTACTGAATCTACGTTCTTCTTATCAGCACATGGAACAGTCTCCAAGACTGGTCACATCTTAGGCCACAGAATATGTCTCAAAAAATTCATAAAATCTGAACTCATACAATGTATCTTCTCAGACCACAGTATAATAAAAATAGAAGTCAATTCCAAGAGAAACACAGAAATCTACACAAACCATGGAAAATGAAACAATTTGCTGCTGAATGATTATTGGTCAATAATGAAGTTATGATAGAAATAAAAAGATTCCTTTAAATGGACAACAAAGGGGACACAAGTTATTCAAATCTATGGAATTCGGCCATAGCAGTCATAAGGGAAAATTCATAGCCTTAAATGCCTACATCAAAAAGACCGAAAGATCACAAATTAACAACCTAATGGCATACATCTCAAGAAACTAGACCAGAAAGAGCAAACCAAACCCAATGCCAGCAGAAGAAAAAAAGTTCAGAGAAGTTCAGCACCCTTTCATGATAAAAAGTCAATGAACTAGGCATACAAGGAACATACCTCACAATTATAAAAGCCATATATGGCAAAGCCACAGTCAGCATGACACTGAATGGGTAATAAAAGTTTAAGCATTTCCTCTAAGAACTGAAATATGACAAGGGCTCCCACTGTCATTACTTCTAGTCAACATAGTACTGGATGTCCTAGCCAGATCAATCAGACAAGAAATAAAGAATATGCAAATAAGGAAATAGGAGGCCAGAATATTGTTCTTTGTTGACAATATAATCTTGTTATCTAGAAAATCCCAAAGATCCACCAAGAGATTCCTGGAAGTGATTGATAAATTCAGCAAAGGATCAGGTTACAAAATCAATGTATATAAATCAACTTGAGAGTCAAATCAAAGACTCTATACCATTCACAATAACTCCAAAGAAAACAAAATAACTAGGAATATATTTAACCAAGGAGGTGAAAAGATCTCTATAAGGAGAACTATGAAACACTTAGAAAAAACTAACTACAGATGATACAAAAAATGGAAAGACATGCTATATTCATGGATCACTAGAATCAACATTGTTAAAATATCCCTACTGTCCAAAGTAATTTACAGATTCAATACAATCCCCATCAAAATACCAACATATTTCACAGATCTAGAAAAAATAATTCTATACTTTGGAACTAAAAAAGCATGCAAATAACCAAAGCAATCTTACACAAGAATAACAAATATGGAAGCATCATATTACCAGATTTGAAACTATACAAGGCTGCTGTAACCAAGACAGCACAGTAGTGGTACAGAAATACAGACATAGACCAATGTAACAAAAAAGAGAACCAAGATATAAAACCATCTACTTACAACTACTTATCTTTTAAAGGAGGCAATAACATACACTGGAGAAAAGAAGCCCTATTCAATAAATGGTTCTGGGAAAGTTGGATAGCCACAAGTGGAAGAATGAAAGAGGACCTCTACTTCTCAACACTTGCAAAAATTAATTCCAGATGGATAGCTGACTTAGATGTAAGGCATGAAACCAAGAAGAAAATGCGGGAAAAACTCTTCTAGATAATGGCTTAAGCAAAGAATTGATGACTAAGATCTCAAAGGCAATTACAGCAACAATAAAAAATAAATGGGACTTCATTAAATTAGTAAGCTTTTGTACAGCCAAATAAATAATTAACAGAGCAAACAGACAATCTCAATGGAAAACAGTATGGAGAGTTCTCAAAAAACTAACATTTGATGCAGCAATCCTACTGCTGGGTACCTACCCAAAGTAAAAAAAAGTCATTTTATCAAAAAGATACCTGTACTTCAATGTTTATCACACACAATTCACAACTGCAAAGATGTGGTGAAATCAACCCAAGTGCTCATCAATGCATGAGTGGGCTAACTAAATGTGGTATACATACATACCGTGGAGTACTTACTTGGCCATAAAAAAAAATTAATGTCTTTGGCAGCAATTTGGATGGAATTAGAGACCATTATCCTAAATAAAGTATCTCAAGAATAGAAAAACACCACACATACTCTCTAATAAATTGGAACTGATAGGCATATATGGGTACAGAAAGAAGTAAAAATTGTTGGAAATCAAGAAGCAGGGAGGAAGAGGTAAAAACCTACCTGAAAGGTACAATGAACACTATTTGAGTGATGGGCACACTTAGAGTCTTGACTAAAGTATTATAAAAGCTATCCCTGTACCCCTTTAGTATTTTGAAATTTTAAAAATATGAGAAAAAGTATTTGTTATAATGCTAACTGAAAAAGTATAATATAAAATAATATATTCTGATTACTATAAAAACCCTTGCTACCAATATCCAATAAAAGAAACTGTAAGAAATACATACCAAATTTCTAAACTGGGTATGTTTGAGTGATGGAATTACAGGTAACTTTTTTTTTCGGTCCTGTTCACTGTAGTTTTCAGATAAAAGTTTTTTTCAAAATTATAATCTATTTATATGTAAGCAAATGATAAGTAGTTTAAGTTAAAAAGACAAATATGGTATAATAAACGTGTAGGTATGTGTTAGTAAGAGTTCTGAAGGAAAATTATAGTTAGGTGCATGACATAACTACATAAACGCATGAATCCATGTGACTGAAAATGCCTCCTGCTCCATCCCACTTGAAAACTCTCCCATAATATTACTAGAGAACTTTTTAAAAAACACATATCTGACTCTGGCAGTTTCCTATTTACACTTTCTAGTTGCTTCCTAGCATCTAACGGACAATGTTCAGACTTCTGAATGTGGGTCTCCACATTAGGTTCCTGCCTATTTCTTTGACATTATTTGCCATGCACCCACTCCAGTTCATCCTATAACTTGTAGCCAAACAGAACTACTTAAAATTTCTCAAATTTGAGATGTTTCATGCTACTCTCTCTTTGCATAAAATGTCTTTCCTTATCTTTGTCCATTTATATACCTAATCTCCCTCCAAAATTCCACTCAGATTGCAACACTATTACCAGGCCCTCCCAGACAACTATGGACAGACACAAGCACTCTTCCTTTTTTACCTCTACCATACATGATAAAAACCTCTACTATGGCAAATTGGACGCGATATGGTTTGTGTCAATGTATCTACCTTCCACACTATATATAGGGATTTCTTTGCAGGCTAGTTCTAGGTTTTATTTTGTATCACTTTTCTTAGAACATATTAAGCCCTCAAATGTTCGCTGACTAAGTGGAAAACAATCGAAAATTACCTCTACTGGTCTCACCCAAGCCAAAGAACAAGGGATGGCCTGAGCTGGAAGCTTTGTATAGCAGCATCTGCAATGGAGAATCAAATATATAAATAATTCATATTTTAAAAACTATAATCTGTAGAATGTCTAATCCATTTCTTGATTTTATTTATTCATATAATTTCAGAGTATTTTATCAAACTTAAAAGTAATATTTTATACTATAAAGGAATCTAAGAAATTATAGTTTTTAAAAGTTCAACCTTTCTGCTATTTAAATGTACCTCTTAGCATGACCTTAATCATTTCTTAATAAGACACTGAAATTTAGTATCATGGTCCATTCAAATTCATAGTTATGTGAAAGAAGACACAAGATATTACAATCCAACTGCAAAACAAAATTATCAGTTTTCAAATATGTACCAAGGAGAAAGAAGGATGGAAAGGAGGAAGGATACAGGAAGAAAGCCAAAAGAAAATGACCAGATATTCCCAACCCACAGAGCTTCAACATTGTTCTTATCAAGTTTAACTTACTTGAGGAACCTCAGAGAGGACTTCTGAACAGTTCCAATATTTCCAAAGTCTGGATAGAATACTTCAACTTCCTGTTTCCCAAGGACTCGATGGATAATGACCCGATACCACCATTTATCTTCTGAAATCCTCACACAACAGAGATGTCCCGGTTGGATAAAAGATTCAGGCATGACATATCGATCAGAAACCAGTTGATTAGAATAACAGCGCCTGTGGAGTTCCATAGTACAGAAAAACCCATAAGGGAAGAAAAAAATTAAAGATCATTTTTATCAATATAGTAAGAGCTGGAAAGCCTTGGCAAAAATGCAAAGACAAAATCTTGACTTTTTCAATTTGCTAATGCTCATTAATGTCAATTAATTGTTTTTTTCTTTTCTCATGCAAATCTCGTCTTGATCAACTTCTTCAAATAGAAATTTATATCTTACTTTTCTTATCTCACATTCTCTGCTGAACAGAATGTAATCTGACTTCACTCCCCAGCACTCCTAAAATGGATTAGTTTTAAGACATCAGTGACCTGTCAATTCCCAAATCCAACAGACTCTCTCCAATGCCTTCAGTATATTTGATCTCTGTACCATTACTCTATCGTCTTTCAAAATTTCTTATTTAGTTTTGAAGACACACTTTTCTCCTACTTCTTCCTTGTCAACAACTATTTCTTTCTTTCTTTTTTATTTTGAGGCAGAGTCTCAAGCTGTTACCCTGGGTAGAGTGCTATGGTGTCATAGCTCACAGCAACCTCCAACTCTTGGACTCAAGCGATCCTCTTGCCTCAGTTTTTCTATTTTTAGTAGAGACGGCATCTTGGTTTTCCTCAGGCTGTTCTCAAACTCAAGAGCTCAAGCAATTCAACCACTGCAACCTCCCAGAGTGCTTGGATTATAGGCATGAGCCACTGCGCCCAGCCCTCAATGATTATTTCTTTATTGGCTCTATATTGCCTTTAAAGTTCAGGTTCACTAGGATCCTATCTGTAGGAAGTATAACAGTAACAGCTCAAGAACCAGTAACTTGGGTTCAAATTCTGACTCCGTCATTTATTAGCTGTGTGACTTCATCTTTCTGTGCTTCAGTTTTCTTGTTGAGGTGGAACAACACTAATAAAATCTTTGTTAAAATATTTAGTAATATATACAAATATAGTAAGCATTAATAACTAATAAGTATTAGCTATTTATTATTATTCTTCCTGTACACCGTCTCATCCATTTTCATGACACCACTACTAATAAATTCAAGATTCCTAATCACTGTCTCTAGAATATCCTGCATCCCTTTCGGCTTCAAGCTGTATTTCCAACTATATGGAAAACATGCTAATTGTCCTTTAAAACCCATTATCATCTTTCCTTTTTCCCCAGTAACAGAATTCCCAAATTTCAACTAGTTATATGGCCATTCATATCTCCCTTACAACTAGATGTGGCTATGTGAATATTAAGTTCCCGCCAATGAAATATGAAAATTATTAAATGGTAAATTTAATGTACATTTTACCGCCATTTCTTTTAAAAAGTGTGAAAATTCCAGTTTGTGTCTTAAAAAACAAAAAAGGCCTATCTACCAACACCCACTTCTTTTTCCACTTTCTAGTGAAAGAATGTGGTGGTGACCCACCCTCAAGACCATGTGGATAAGGACAACATGTTATTAAGAGCAGCAAGGTTAGAGAACATCAGTATCCCTAACACCATGGAGCTACCATACCAGCCTGTCATGCTTAGATCTGGACTATTATGGGAACTTAGAAATAAACTTTTATCTTTTTTACACTACTATGGTATATCTTTATAATAGCAGCTAAACCTAATCCAAACTAAAATTGTTTTTTCATATTGTCAAATGACGGCTCAGTGCCTGTAGCACAGTGGTTATAGCACCAGCTATGTACGGAGGCTGGTGGGTTTAAGCCCAGCCCGGGCCAGCTAAATAACGACAACTGCAACAAAAAATAGCTGGGTGTTGTGGTGGGTGTCTGTAGTCCCAGCTACTTGGGAGGCTGAGGCAAGAGAATCACTTAAGCCCAAGAGTTTGAGGTTGCTGTGAGCTGTGACACCACAGCACCCTACCCTGGGCAACATAGTAAGACTGTCTCAAACAAACAAACAAAAAAAAAAAAACAAAATAGAAAAACAGAAACAAATTGTTGAATGACTACCTCTCATAGACTCCTTTGAGACATGATATATAAACTTCTAACTTGTCTCAACTTCAGACCTACCCAAATCTCTAAAGCCAGTTTTTTGGGTTTTTTTGTTTTTTTTTTTAATACAGAGTCTCACTATTTCACCTTTGGTAGAGTGCTGTGATATCACCGCTCACAGCAACCTCAAACTCTTGGGCTTAAGCAATTCTCTTGCCTCAGCTTCCCAAGTAGCTGGGACTACAGGTGCCCACTATAACACCCGGTTATTTTTTTGTAGTAGTTGTCATGGTTTTTTTTTTTTTTGGAGACAGAGTCTCACTTTTTTTTGAGACAGAGCCTTAAGCTGTTGCACTGGGTAGAGTGCTGTGGTATCACAGCTCACAGCAACCTCCAACTTCTGGGCTCCAGCGAATCTCCTGCCTCCGCCTCCCAGCTATTTTTTGGTTGCAGCCATCATTGTTGTTTGGTGGGCCTGGGCTGGATTCAAACTTGCCAGCTCAGGTGTATGTGGCTGGCGCCTTAGCCACTTGAGCCTCAGGCGCTGAGCCAGTTGTTGTCATTGTTGATTTAAGCTGGCCTGGTTGGGTTCGAACCCGCCAGCCTCCAGTGTACATAGCTGGCGCTCTACCCACTGAGCTACAGTATCACCTTAAAGCCAGTTTTCATAGTTTCCTTCTCTCCTTTCCTCTTCTCAATTCTATTATTGTCCCCTGACAATTTTACTTTGCTAATTTCTCCCCAATTTATCTCTTTGCTCTCACTCTCACTAAAACTAGCCTATTAATGGATCTTCCCTTCATACCATCCATATTCTATAATACGAGTTGAGTTACCCTTCTAAAATATAAACTGTCGATGCCCTTCTTTTCTGAAAACCTTCAGGGGTGCCTCACTGTCTACAGAGTAAGTCAAGACTGTTTTCCATGATATTCAGAATCTAGCTCTTCCATAGTCCTCTAGTTTCACATTAAGTCACTGTCCCCTAAATTTTACTTAGTACTAACTCCACTTTCCAATTTGTTGTTCCTAGAGCAGACAACCCATTCCTTTAATGTTGGCCTTGATGCCACTGATAGGACCTGAATCTACCTATTCACACCTAAAACCGGCAAATTCTAACTTATTTTTGAGGCATAGCTCAATTATTTCCTTTGTGAAGGTCTCCTCAACCTTGCCCAGACAGAACCACTTCTTTCCACAATCTCCCACTTATCTTCTCAGCTAGTCATGGTGTTCACAAAGGCAAAGGCCATGCCTTACTTCTCTTTGTTGTGTTTGTGCCTCAACATCCCAACACCAAATACACAGTTATTACACTATTGATATTAAATAATAAGAGCAGCCAAAATTTGAGCTAGACTCTAAGTACTTTAACTTTCACAACTCTAAAGAAGATATTGTCGTTATCCCACTTTAAAGATAAGACGATGAAGTCCGGAGAAGTAAAATAACTTAAAGGTCACAGAGCTAATGAGTGTGCTTCAAAACATGTACAAAAATCTCATAGGCATATAAGAATGAAATATACAAGGTTGGACAATTAAGTTCATGAACTCATCCTAGAAGAAGTACTACATGCCTCATTGCTGAATATCACTAACAGTGGTGACCTGTGAAGTATTCTCCTCCCCTTGGCCATCTGGTGACCACAGTAATATTCAGCAATGAGGTATATATAGCACTTTTTCTAAAATGAGTTTGCAAACTTAACTGTCTGACCTCATGAGAAGTATTTTTACAAAGTAATTATGTATAATTACATTATGCCAGGTATTCTGGGGTAGGAGATAAGTAATGTGGTAAAATAAAAAACATGAAATATTTCTGGAGATAAAAAAATGAAATAGATCATTCTTATATATGACACCAATATAAAAAAATTGTTATTAATGAGTAAATCTAAAGTGATTGAAAAGTCCACATTTAACATGGTGTTTACTAACAAAGGACATAGTTTTTAGCTGAAAAAGAGATAATTTAGTGCAGTAGTTCTCAGTATAGTCCATGAACCCCTGGGTCCTGATACACTTGGAGGAAATCCATAAGATCAAAACTATTTCCATAATATTGATAAATACTAACGTATCTGTCCTGTTCATTGAGTTGATAAACGCATTACTGTTATAAAAGCAACAGTGAGTAAATCTCCAGGTATCTTAGCTAAATCAAAGCAATGGCACCAAGCATCACTTATTTGTAGTCATCTACTTGTCACTGCCATGCGTTTACTTTAAAAAAGAAAAAACAGCCTGGCTTTGGTGGATCATGCCTGTAATCCTAGCACTCTGGGAGGTCAAGGTGAGTGGACTGCTTGAGCTCAGGAGTTTGAGACCAGCCTAAACAAGAGCTGTCTCTACTAAAAATAAAAAACTAGCTGGACAGGTGGCAAATGCCTATATTCCCAAGTATTCTGGAGGCTGAGGAAGAGGATCACTTGAGCCCAGGAGTTTGAGGTTGTTGTGAGTTATGATACCATGGCACTCCAGCCAGGGGCAATAGAGTGAGATTCTATATTGAAAAAAAAAAAAAAAAAAAGTAGAAAAAACCCAGTTTCACTTAAAAATAAATATTACTGCTTTATCAAGGATATTAAGTTTATTAAATTTCAACTACTGAATGACAGCATTTTCAATAGTCTATGATAAAAACAAAAGTACACATAAAGCATTTCCCAAGTCATCTCAAGGAAAAACATGTGAGTTGTGAACTGAACTAGCTGCTTTTCTTGTGGACCATGATTTTTACTTAGAACATGAGCTAGCCTTTTTTTTTTTTTTTTTTTTTTTTTTTTTGCACCCTACACCATTTTTGCTCGATAGAACCACTAGCAAACTTATGTTTATTAAGACTCAGGTATCTGACACTCATTTTCTTAAAAATGAAGTAAGCCTGTCACTTCAAGGAAAATAAATGACAGTATATGTTATCAATGATAAAATTTAAGCTTTAAAGTAAAAGTTATGATTTGGGAAATGCTATATCTATTACCATGAGTGGGACAACTCTCCAATACTTAATACTTCTCTGATGAGATCAATGATAACATTAATATTATTTTTAAAAAATATTATGTGATAAAATGTGTTAACACTTGGAATAATTCAGTGAACTAGTTAATTCCTAAATGACCAATACATGATATTATAAAGTTATATGTGGGTAAAAAAAGATTCATTCAGAGATGGTTTCACGGGCACTGCCTGTGGCTCAAGGAGTAGGGTACCAGCCCCATATACTGGAGGAGGCGGGTTCAAGCCTGGCCTGGCCAAAAACTGCAAAAACAAACAACAAACAACAGAGATGGTTTTGTTTGAGTCCATGCTTAGAAGAACCCTGTTTATTTTAAAATAAACCCATGTTTATTTTAATGCTCTGCTATTATGTTCTTGAAATTCTCACTTTTTAAACAAGAAGCCCTGTAATTTACTTTGGCACTGGGGTCTGCAATCACATAAAGAGATTTGGATCCATTCAAGGTGCAATGCGCTAGAGTGTAAAAAGTTCAAAATTTGCATTGTAACTAAGAAACTTCCATTTGTCAAGTTTGGGCATAATATCAAAAACGAATATCCACAATTTTTTGAAAAGGCTATTAAAATACTTTTTACCAAACCACACATCAGTGTGAGGCCAGATGTTTTCATATACTTCAAACAAAATAACATATCTCAGTAGAGGCAAATCTTAAAACCTAACTTTCTTCTAGTAAACCAGACATTAAAGAGATGTTAAAATATATAACAATACCATTCTTCTAATATTTTTGGAAAAGTTATTTTTAATAAAATGTTATTTATATTACATATGGATTTTTAAAGTTTTCAGTTTTAATTTACATGCAAATATTGATAAACAAAGGCTCTCTTGGGGATCAATTTTTTTTTTGAGACAGGGTCTCACAGGTTGCCCAGGGTAGAGAGAAGTGGTGTTGTCTTAGCTCACTACAACCTCAAACTCCTGGTATAAATGATCCTGCTACTTCAGCCTTCACAGTAGCGAGGACTATAGGTACATGATACCACACCCGGCTGATTTTTCTATCTTTTGTAGAGATGGGGGTCTCACTGCATTGCTCAGGCTAGTCTTGAACTCCTGGTCTCATGCAATCTCCCAAAGGGGTAGGATTATAGACAGGAGGCACTGTACCCAGTTTGTTCCTAATTTTTAAAGAATCCTAAGACCAAAATATTTGAGAACTATTGAATAAGATAGTAAGATACATGAAAAATAAAGTGAAAACAACAGAACTCCTACCGCATTTCAATCATCATGTCTTCGAGTAACTCTGATGAATCCCTGCTATAGATACGGATATAGAATTGACTAGGAGAGATGATATACTCCACAAAGACCCCTACAAGGGTACTGGTATCTAATGGTGGAAGTCTGCATAATTTCTTGTCCCGTACAGCATCTGGTGGGATGTCATGATTTGCCACTGGCAGGTTGAGCTGTGATTTGTTCATTTCTAGTTGCTACAAGAAAAACAAAATGAAAGAAACCATTATACATTTCTGGGAAACATTTCAAACCCTATGACAATGTTTCGCAAAGTATATTTCATGAATCACCTCTATCAGAATTACCTGGAAAACTATAAAATGCAGTTTCTTGGGCTCTAGTTCAGACTTACTGATTCAGAATACCTGAAAATGGAGCCCACAATTATACATTAAAAAAAAAATTCCCCAGGTGGTTCGTAGCTATGTAAAAATAAGAATATTTTTTCTTATCATATTAGGTAAAGAGTTTAAAAATATGTTACTTTTATAGTTTTACTATAACTGCCCTATACAAAATTAGAAATACAATACTTCAAATATTTAGGGCTGAACTAAGGATTCTCATCTTACCCCACCATATCAACTCCCAAAGATAACTTTAAGGAACAGGTTAAATTTCAGACTAGTATTTCTATCAAAAATAGGGGGTTCTCAAACATTCTCATTCTAAGATATATTATTTTCCTCTAGGCCTTCCTACTGTCCTCCGGAAACTATAACAGGTTCTCCAAACAAAACTTCTTCCTTCCATAAAATAAGCCAGGTATGGAGGGTAGAAGGAAAGAGAAATAAGCAATTAATTCCTTGGTAATAACAAAATAAGTAACGAGAAATAAGTAATAAGTAGTAAGAACACAAAAAGGGAGAATTGTGTGCAGAGAGGTATAATAAAGGGGAAAAAATAAAAGCACCCTATAATTGAAATGGTGTAGGGGCAATTTACCACAGTTGTTGAGGCATACAGCCAAAACAGAGCTCTTCAAATTTTCCCTCTAAAGCCTCTGAGGGTTTTCAAGCCTACACTATGAAACAAAAGGATAAAGAATCAGCAATGTCATCATGAGAGGACTGTCATATCTCAAAACATCTGAAAACTTTAAAATGTGGCTTAAGGAGAAAAGCTAGGTATATAAAAAACTGAAAATTTGAAGAAATGCGATATAAAGTAACTTCAGATCAAAGATCTGGTGTCGTCCAAGAAATGATATATCTAAAAATAAGACTTTTCTAAAAGAATTTTGGTTTACAGAAATATTCACTCAATTACTTTCCATAATGTTAAGTATCTCTAGTGCACAAAGTCTTCAAACTTCACTCACCAGCTGTAAAGGCTTTACCACCAGATTGGGCTTCTTATAAATCTTCTGTTGTGGCTCTTTATAGTTTTTTGAAGGGAAATCCCATGAAGTCCCCTTGATTGGAGTAGCAGACAGTGAATTTCTAGGGGGACTGGAGACATAAGCTTTGGCTTCTATTTTCTTATCTGATTGAACTAAACACAAATTTCTGACTGATGAAACAGCTCCATCTGAAATGTCCCAATAGAATAGCTTATGCATATTTGTTAAAATAATTGTCCAATTGTTACTAAGCACCTTCTATGTGCCAGGCACTGGGAAGACAATGATAAATCAGAGATAATGAATCTATCCTTGCTGACCTTTTAGTGTGGAGAGGTATTGGGGAAGTCCTAGATAGAAACAGAGGTTAAACTATTTGTGCTATGGAGCAGGGGGAATGCAGTCTGGTAAGGCTTTTTAAACCTTAGTAAAAGTTTTACTTTTTCAATATCCTAATGTCAATTTATTTCTTGTTCAAATTAAGCAGTGAACATTAATTTTGTTTATCATACAATGTATGTGAATATTTAATATATTTCCATAGTATGATTCATTAATTCTTAGAGAACTCCCAAATCAACCACATTTTATTCAAATTTACATGCATATGATGACTTCAAGAGGCTGGCACATTAGAACAGACTCTTAAATAGACCTACAACCACAGTGGCTCCTAAAGAAAGTTATATGCATACAAAGATGTAAGTATAAAAATATTTATCACTGTATTTTTTTATAATGATGAAAATGGAAGCAATCTAAATGTTCTTTTATTTATCTAAATATACTTATTTATATAATTATAACTGCATAAAATTATAGTTTAAAATATGAAATAAACATGTCCATACTAATATGGAAAAACATCCACAAATATATGAGGCATAAAAAGCAAGGAAGTACTTAATACAGACATCCCTGACTTATGGTAGTTTGATTTAATGAAGGTGTGAAAGTGACATGCATTCAATAGAAACCATACTTCAAGTACCCACACAACCAGTTTTTCACTTTCATTACAGCATTCAATAAATTACATGAGCTTTTCAACAATTTAGTATAAAACAGTCTTTGTGTTTTGCCCAAGTGCAGGCTAACATAAGTTAAGTATTCTGAGCACTTTTAAGGTTGGTTAGACTAAGCTATAATGTTCTGCAGGTTAAGTGTATTAAATGCATTTTCTACTTAAAATCAGTTTATTGGAACATAACCCCAAGTTAAGTTGAGGAGCATCTATATTTACATACTACTGTTATTTGTATGAAAAATTATACACATGACAATTATATAGAAGAGGTCCACTAAAACTATTAACACTGGAACTGTTCCAATAGTTTTAGTGGACCTCTTCTATAATTATCACGTGTATAATTTTTATTATTGGTATTGTTTAAATAGCATATACTGCTTTTGTGACTTAAAAAGAAAATCTAGCTATGCCTTTTATGTACATTTTAAAGTCTGGCAGGCTATATAAACATTCTAGGAGCACTAGAGCATTGTTTCTGGGGATAAAGGGAATAAAATGATGGAAAATGGTCATCTTCTACTCATCAGTGCTGTTCAGATATTTTTAGAATGAACATGAGTTACTTTAATAATCAGAAAAATAAAGATTTATATTTCTGGAAAAAAAGCAGTTGCCCATCATAACCACTTGTAGAAGCCTATGAAAATGCAAGTACCATTATTACATTATAGTTTTGTAGGGTGTTGCCATTAGGAAAACTGAGTGAAGGGTACATGGAATCATTCTCTACTATTTTTTGCAATTACATGTGAATCTTTAATTATCACAATAAAAGTTTCCAAAGAAAAAAACTCCAAGTCTCACAAAAGAAAAACAAAAATCAAGTGTCCTGAATGTGACGTGGTATTTTGGGATGGGTACAGAAACAGGACATTCTTAGAAAAACTGGTAAAATCAGAATATAGTGTGGAGTTTAATTAACAGTAATGTTCCAATGTTAATTTCTTAGTTTTAACAAATGCATCATGGTAATATAAGATATTAATATTAGAGGAAATTGGATGAGGGTATATAGGAACGCTCTATTACCTTTATAACTTTTCTGTAAAGCTAAAATTATCTCCAAATAAAAAATATTTTAAAATACAAGTGCTGAGACCTAAAACATACCCATTTATTTTGGAGCTCCAGGTATTTCTAAAAAGATTATGATGCACAGTCTGAGTTAAGAATCACTGAACTATCAGACCACCATTTTAGAAAGTTTATTTCCTTCAGAATTATCCAGAAATCTGGACAATGAAAAAAGCCATTTTAAAAATTCAGATGGTTTTTAAGAATACTACAGAATTACAACAAATTCACCAGAAAGGGCAACACTGTATATAATCATTTCATGGCTAAGTATTATTTCATACTTTCTTTTTCTTTGCCCTTATAAGGACAAATAAAAATGAGGTTTTCATCATACTGTGGTTCAACTCACCAGGTGGTAGAGGCTTCTTATCAGCATCAAACACTATTAAGTCTTGCTCTCCTTCCCTGAACTCAACGTGGAGAATGTCACTAAGAGCTCCAACAAGTTCTGTCACATTTAGAAAGCCCAATTTTTTTGGTGAAAGCTGCTCTTTAAAAGTTAACTGTCACAAAAATTAGAAAGTACATGAAATAACATTAGATAATTGAAATATAACATGTAAAAGTATACTTGGAGAATGCTCCATTTTGAACTTAAAAAAAATCTTTAAGGGTCACTGAACCCAAATATTACAGTAAATAAAGGCTTACTTCCATATGAGTATAAAACAAACCAAGAGACTAAGAATCCCTTACCATAAAATTTCTAGGGCAATATTAAGTTCCTTTTAGAGAACTTGGTAATCTGAAGCAAATATTAGGGGACCTTTCAACCTTTTCTTTCTTTTCTTTTTTTTTTTTGAGACAGAGTCTCACTATGTCACCCTTAGTAGAGTCCCATAGCATCACAGCTCACAGCAACCTCAAACTCTTGGACTTAAGTGATTCTCTTGCCTCAGCCTCCCAAGTAGCTGGGATTACAGGTGCCTGCCACAATGCCCGGCTATTTTTTGGTTGTAGCTGCCTCTGTTGTTTGGCAGGCTGGGCTAGGTTCGAACCTGTCAGCCCTGGTGTATGTGGCTGGCACCCTAGCTGGTTGAGTTATAAGCATCAAGCCATAACCTCTTATTTTTAACAATGTCTGACCATAGAGCAAAAATCTTAAAAAAAAAAAAAAAAGAGGGAGATGTATAACATACTAATATAACAGAATTATTGATAGTTCTCTAATTCTCAAGAAAGATAATATTCACTACCACTTCCAACATGCAGAAAGATATTAGTTCAAAAATATTAAAAATATTTTAAAATATAAAAAAAAATTTAAAAATAGTTCCTTGAATTTTGTTTGGTATTTCACCTTAGAAGTTGGGATAAACAAGCAGATATAGGATAGATATATAGTAGAACCTCTATAGCTAATCACTTCCTTAAGTTGACCTAATTTTCATGGATCAGACACGCACCACATGTACAGTAGACCTAGTTCCTTATGTTGACCACCTCTGTATGTCAACTAATTTGTTATGGTCACTTGGGTGGTCAACTTACAGAGGTTCTACTATATAAAATATATTCATCAATCAGTTAGTAATCACCTTCCTGGAAGCAACCATTATTACCAGTTTCTTGTTGCAGCTTTCCAGAAATCTGTCAAAATTCACACATGCTTAAACATAAACTACATATATTGTACACATTTTGCTTTTGGTATATGATACCAATAAATGAAACTTAGTTGTTTTGCTTTTGCGATTCTGAAAGTCTGCTTCTTTTTAATTGAATCAATGCAGTTAGTTGAGCCAATTCATTAATATTTCAGGTATATTTTACATTAATATGTCAGGTATAATTCCATATTACATTACTATGTTAAGTATAATTCCTATGTTACCCTTTCTGCTTTGACTCCCAACTATGAAGAAGCCATGAAGAAGTATTTCTACTCCCACTCTCCTTACTTTGCTTCCATCCACAGCCCAATTTTAGTTATATTATTTTTCCTTAGAGTTTAGATTCAAGCCATGAATTATATGTACCTATCCCCATTACATGATTTTACTTCCTCCCAGTTTAGATTTTGCAAACAAACAAATTCACAGTAAAACACTTTGTTTCCTGCAAATTGGGAACTGAGTCCACTGACCCGATCAAACTCCTACGTGATCTCTTTGACAAGTAACTGATGCTTATTGTAAAAAGGCCCATAATGTCTGGTGGTCTCTTTACTGGTGGTGTTAAGAGCCATTACTTTATCAAGGATTTTAACATATGACATTTTAATTCTATCAATTCCTTTTTATGATTAATCTGGAAAACAACCACAGAGGTCTTTTTCCCTTCATTAGTTTGGTTATTCAGTCATACCAGTTTATTTGGGAAAGCCAAGATAAGTGAATGACTTTCTATTTAACGTTTTTTAAGAAACATTTTCTATCACTTTCCATGCTAACCTATTGGTTCTTAAAATATGTGAACTTACAGAATTAAATATATTTGAAGGGCTTTCAACCATTGCAATAATTACCTTTATTGAAGTCTGAAATACCTATACAAGTGGACCCCTGAGCCCTTTCATGTGAATCTCGTCTTTAACAGCTTCTTTATTGGTCTGGTGTGACAAGATATTCTAGGCTCAATTTACATAATTAGAGTATCCTTGCATATACAATTAGAATTATCCTGGTGGGGTCACTATATGGCACACCTCTTGGGGGTGGGACACAATAAGAAGAAGGACTTTACCTAACAAATGCAATCAGTATAGCCTAACTCTTTGTACCCACAATGAATCCCAAATAAAATAAATAAATTATATACTAGACAAAAAATTATTCCATAATTTGCTTGCACCCACAACACCTGGCTATTTTGTTGTTGTAGTTGACATTGTTGTTTAGCAGGCCCAGGCTGGGTTTGAACCCACTAGCCCTGGTGTATGTGGCCGGCGCCCTAACCAGTGAACTAGCGGCATCAAGCCAAACAGTCTTATTTTAATAAAATAAAGCAGTCTTTTACCATGAATATTTACCATGTCCTTTGTTCTTTAATCCTTTCTGAACATTCAAGTTCCAATCTGGCATCATTCCCTTCAATCTGAAGAACATTCTCTAGCATTTCTTATAGTGCTGGTCTGCTTACAATTCTCTGTTTTTGGTTATTTAAAAATGCCTTTAATTTTACCTTCATTGTTGATATTATCACTGTATATAAGATATTGGTTAATAGTGTTTTGCTTTTGAGCACTTCAAAGATGTCATTCTATTGTCCTATAACCTTGTTTCTGGTAAGAGGTCAGCCATCATTTGCATCACTATTTCCCTACATGCAATGTGTCAATTTTTTCTAGCTGCTTTCAGAATTTAAGTATATTTGGCTTTCTGCAATTTGACTATGATGTGCCTATGTAAGGCTTTCTCTGTATTCCTTGTTTGGGATTTTCTGGGCTTCTTAACTTCTTTTATAAGATTCAGGGATTTTTTTGCCATTATCTTTTCAAGTATATATTTTTTTGCTTACATTTTCTTGGACTTAAATTACTCACGTTAGACTACTTTGTACTGTTCCACAGGTTTCGGGTGTCTCAGGTTCTATTAGATTTTAGTTGTTCTTACTGTTCTTCAGATTGGATAATTTCTACTGACCGGTCTTGAAGCTTACTGATGCTTTCTTCTGCCATTTACAACTGGATATTGCAGTGAATGTTTTTACTTCAGATATTTTGTGAAAATGTTTAATCTAATTTTCTCTTATAAGTTACTTGCTCTTTTAATGCTCAATGAAGTTTTCTTCCCAGTGAAAATGGTCTATAAGATCATTTAATTTTTAGCTTTTTCCCCTCCACTTAGCTATCCTATTTGTTTGAACATATATCCCTTTAGGTCCTTTAACATGGTTATAGAGCTCATTTAAAACCTTTTTTGCTAATTTCAATATCTGCACCATCTCAAAGACAGTTTCCACCGATTATTTTTTCTCTTTCCCAAAGGTCACATTTTTTCACTATACCTAGTAATTTTGATTTGTATCCTGGGCAGCATGATAGGTGTGTTGTAGAGCCCTGGAATATTTTATACTCCTTTGGAAACTGTTGCTTTTTGCTTTGTTTAATCAGGGAGTTAATATGGCTGAACTTAAACCCAAATCTGCCACCCTGCAATAGGCAACAACTGAAATATCACAAGATCTTTTAGCCTTAAAAGAACAGGGGCTGCTCTAACTCTGCTCCAAACATGTAGGTCAAAAGTCAACCAGAGATCTGGGCAGAGCTTTATGTGTAGGATTTACTACTTTGTATGGATTCCTTTCTCCATCCTGAGATATTCTCCCTCTCCTCTCATTTTTCAGCTGCTTAGGTAGCTACAAATTCTACCATCTGGTTCCTCAAATTCCTAATCCCAAGCACTAGATGGCAACTGCCATCAGACCAAGATCCAGGCAAGCAAATAAGGTATCATTCTTTCGTCCAGGTTCTGACTACCCTCTAGTTTCTGCCCCCTTTTGGCCAATTTCTATAGATAGTGGTTTTTATGTTTTATCAAAACTTTATAATATTTAACTACAGAATTGTTCTAACATAGAATTAGAATTGTTCTACAGAATTATTCAAACATAATACTATCTTAATTTGTTTGCATGCCCGAGTTTCTCACCAGACTTCAAAAACTTTAGATACAGAGCTTTTTTATGCCTGGATATTCAGTGCCTCCTTCATTTCCTTTTGGTTTTCAAAGTGCTCCTCTTTTTACCTACTATTTTTCTTAAGGAACTATTTGCTGTATTTTTTGCTCTTATAATCCTTATGGCTTAGTCTTCACTTTTAAAATGACATTTATTTTTTTCTCACTGTAACAAAGAAAGCCTTTATTTAAGGAAAAAAAGGAAAGTTTAAGACCACTCCAAAGAGTTGTAAGTGGGTTCCTCTCCTGAAGAAGAGGTGAGAGACTAACATGACATTTCTAGTTGTTCCCAGAGTCCTGTTACCTTATTTCAAAATTCATGTAATTGAGATTTATATTGTCGGATTGGCGCATGTAGCTTAGTGGCTAGGGCGTCAGACAAATACACTGGAGCTGGCAGGTTTGAATCCAGCCTGGGCCTGCCAAATAACAATGACAACTGCAACCAAAAAATAGCTGGGCCTTGTGGAGAGCACCTGTAGTCCCAACTACTTGGGAGGCCAAGGCAAGAGAGTCGCTTAAGCCGAAAAGTTTGAGATTGCTGTGAGCTGTGACCCCAGGGCAGTCTACCCAGGATGACATAGTGAGACTCTGTTTCAAAAAAAAAAAGATTTACATTGTCTTGTATCATTTTAATACATCTTTTTGAAATGGCAGGTTTCAGTTTAGATCTGTCGCAGGGACACATTTCTGAAATGCTTTCATTGTCTGTCTATCATCTATAACATAGCACAGAAAGTTGATGTACTTTAACCTTATACTATACTATCTCACAATATCTCTGTTTGTATCTGTAAATATACTATAACTTTCATGTCATAGCAGTTAAGAGTTAGGATTCTGAAGCCGGGCTACCCAGAATCCTAACTCTGGCTCTACACGTTACTGGCCATTGGATCTTTGGGCAAGTTACTTCCTTATGCCTCCACTTATTGTGAAAAATTAACTGAGTAAGTACATAAAAGATCCTCAGAATAAAGCCTGGCACACAGATAACATAATATATATAGTATATAGTACTTACTTTTAAAAAACTGGATAAATGGCATTATCTGAATTATCATTCTTCAACGTGATTTTTTCCACTCAACATTTCAAAAAAAATGATCCATGTTGCATAGCAGATCTAATTCATTTGTTTTAAACTACTATGTGCTACTCCATTGCCTAAATGGTCTATCTCAATTTGCTCATCCAAAACTAATGGCCATTTATTTTGGTTTTTCCTATGTTGTGATGTACGTATCTTAAACATGTCTTCATGTGTATGTGTAAGAGTTTCTCTAGAGTGCATGTACAGAAATGGAACTGCTGGATCCCAGAGGGTACCACCTTCAACTTTATATGATAATGCCAAAATGCTCTTCAAAGGGATTTTGTCCCACAAACAGTGTATGAGGTATTATTTTCTTTCTCCACATCCCACTGACACTTGGTATTATCAGACATTAAAAATAAGTTAAACTTTATTCCAATACTAACGTAAGTAATTTTAAAAATCCTTCTTATGCATAATCAATTTATTTGTTAAAGACCATATTCTTAACTCTCATAATGAAGAAAAAGATCCTAAATTACAAAACCAGATGTTTAAGAGAATAGAGCTGGAGGATCAAAGGTGTAGTAACAAAATTTGTATCAAAGAAAACAAGAAACATAAGCCATTAAAACTCATGTTGGTGAAAAAGAAAACACTTACCTCAAACTCCCTAAGTAGTTTGGAAATAAACAAACCCTCTGGAAACTTAGATACAACCTAATAAATAGAAAGCAAAATGCAATATAGACACAATACAAACTCTAGGTGACAAAATATCAGAATAAGATAGTATAAATGTAAGTAGTAACAAAGGCAAAAAAATTAGTGAATGAATTATAGCTATATTAAAAAATCAGTTTCCAGTTTTAAAAAATATTATAACAAATGTTATTTCTAATATTTCCAGAGTTGAAAAATTATTACGTATACTGTAATCCCACAACTCTTCAAAAATCCCTACAGTTCTTTAACTCAGTTTACATATTTAACTTTAGCCATATAAAATTAATATTCTACAGCATAATTTCAAGCATTTTAATTGTAGAAAAGAAATGCAATGAACACTATAGAAAACCTTGGAAAATACCAGTTAAGCAAAGAAAATATCCATAAATAGCTTTACTGTTATATGTACAAGATACCTATATTTAACATAAAAATAAGGTTAGTATTTCCATAACCAGTTTTAAAATATCATACCATATATATCTTCTTATGTAAGTACAGTTCAACATTTTTACTGGCTACAAATTTTTCAAAATAGTCAATATTTCCAAGTTTATTTGATCTCTTATTTTCCTACTTTTCATCATAAACATAATTATTTTCATACTTGAGTTTTGCACATTGTCAAATGATTTACTAGGATAAATTTCTAGAGGCAGACAAACCCAGTAAGGTACAAAAAGCTTTGTTTTCCTAGATTTTTCCAGAAATTTTTAAAACAAAGTTCTAATTCAAACGATTGCTTTGGCTGCACATATACTAAAATTGGAACAATACAGAGAAGATTAGCACGGCCCCTGTGCAAGGATGACATGCAAATTCGTGAAGCATTCCATATTTTTAAGAAAATAAAAAAAAAAGTTCTAATTCAAAACTTCAGAAAAATATAAAGTAAAAACTATTTCAAAGTACGGTGATCCAGAGACAGTTATTGCTGCATTTCAGAAACTATCATTTCAGAAACCTCTTTATGCATGCATATACCCACCATTATTCATGATTTTATATGAAAGGACCATACTAAACATGCTGTATAATAAAACTCATTTTTAAAGTCCAACAATATATCATCCATGTAAACTAATAGAGACATACCTAAACTTTCTTATGAGCCATATGATATTGTCTAGTTTGGGTAGTTAATTTAACCAATCCTTTACCAATGAATGCTTAATTTTTCTCTAATTTTGTAGTACTATAAAAAAGCCATATTGAGCACTCTTTGACAAATAATTGTTGGGTATTAGCTCAAATGTCCAAACAAAATAACAGGGATTTTTTTTTTAACATTTCTCTCAGTAGAATCATAACAGTTGAAATGGAATCATACTAGGCATTACAAGTTCTAATGGCAATCTGATTACTCAAACTAGGATTAGCAGCTTCCACCAAAAACTTAAGTGTACCTACCTTTTGGCCCAATATATAACAACCAAAGAGCTTTCATATATTAGTGAGGCAAAATAAATGAGGCCAAGGACATGAACAGCTAACTCACATAAAAAATATAAATGACCACCAAGCATATGAAAAGATGCTCAATGTAAAATATCAAGAGAAATAAAACAACTTCATTGGACAGTAACACTTCAATACAAATATAAATCTATTCAAACTTTTAGAGGACAATTTAGTAATATTTATAATCAAAACAAAATATTTAATACTTTTTTTTCCAAAGCATTTAATACTTTTGACTGGCAAATCCACTTCTAATGTTCATGAACATTAACTGCAGCATTTTCTTTTCAGTAGTCAAGGGTAAAACAATCCAAATTTTGATCAATCATGGATTTCAAAAATGAAACATGGTGCATCAACATAATGGTATACTACACACTGTTGGGAATATCTGATGTACATGTATAGAATATAGGTATTAGAAAGATCTTGAACTGTTTGTCAGTAGTTATTTATTAGCTGAGAGGAAGAAGGAAGTAAAGAGAGTATTTATGGAAAAACTTGATTTCTAAATAATTAGTGAGGCAAAATAAATGAGGCCAAGGACATAAACAGCTAACTCACATAAAAAATATAAATGACCACCAAGCATACGAAAAGATGCTCAATGTAAAATATCAAGAGAAATAAAACAACTTTTATTTACATTAAAATTTTTAGTAGTATTTTTATTTTCTTTTGATTTTAAAAGAATGACACTTCGTTTGCAGCATATAAAAAAAATACAAATACAAAAGTAATAAGTACTTACTGAAAATTCAAACTCAACCACAAATGATATCTAAGTTTATAATCAATTATTTTAACTTATATCTTAGTAACCAAACATACTTACAAATTTTATCTTATGTTTTAGTTCTGGATTGACAGTTCCTCCAGGTCCAATTTGTGCAATAACTGATTTGAATGTATTTTCCAACTATGAAAAAAGAAAAAAAGTCATAGTCCTCCCCCCCAAAAAAAGTCTAAGATAAATCTTAAATACTATGGAAAGAAAACATCTACAGAAGGAAATGTATTTAAATCAAGTGAATAAAATATTGCTCTTAAGAAGAGGCACTGAAATACTTCACATCATATAAAATACACTTAGAATAGAAGGAATCTTTATGAAACTGAATACTGTAATTTTCCAGGAATACCAACATTCTTTCTAACAATTAGATTCTATTGACTTTGATTACTCAATTCCATACTCTTACCCAGAAAGGAATTTCATTATTAATTTTCTATTTATGAAAGTATTCAATGGTCATTAAAGACATACTTAGTTAATGCCTAATGCAGTAGGGAAGAGATGGGGTGAAAATGATGGACCCAAAAAGGCAGCAAGAAAGGTTCTTCTGTTGTAATAGAAGAAAAGGAAAATAATTGGTTGGAGTACAGAGAAAGACTCTGTGACTGTGGAGTCAGAAGGTAGAGAGAGTTACTATCTGATAGCTTCAGTATTCTGAGCTCAAAGAAAAAGAAAGAGAAGGAGGTCAGATATTTGAGAAAACAGAAAAAAGTTCAAAACTAAGTTGAAGAAATAATGGATGATAGCCTAAACTTGTTAGGAAGGAGGGGCCTGAATTAAGGCCTGTAGGGGCCTGAATTAAGGTAGCAGGAATCTTGGGATTTTAGTAGAGAGAAGTCAAAGGTGCAGAGAGGCCCGAAAAAAGTAAAAAGTTGATGACTGAGAATAGTTTAAAAAATATGCTGGAAGCACAGGTTATGATTAGAAAGCAGCAGGAAGCATATCCATAAGTGAAGGACTGGTGAATAGCCACAGCAGTACAGAACTAAAGTGCAGTAAAAGATCATGGAGTTATGTTCACTCAAGACACTAAAGTTGATAACCAACATAAAAAAAAAATTAGAAATGTCAGAGATGTACAAAGAAAAACACAAATTACCTAAAATCCTAGCACCCAGACATATCACTATTAATGTTTTTTTCGAAATTTTTCCTTTTGGTCTTTCTTTTTGCTTTCACTTGGCCTGTCATTTACAAGCCATGTGACTTTTACTGCAGTTTCATCTGAAAATGAAGATAATTTCAATCTCTCTTGAGAGTGATGTGAAAATTCAGTGAGGTAAGGCACAAAGAAAGAATGCATGTTGTGTGGCACCGGCACCTGTGTGAGTTCAACGTGACCCTTTGCCTGCCCCTCTGGCAACTAGCGCTCAAACTGGCAGGATTCTTTCTGGCCCTTCACTACTTTTCTTTTCATCCACTATCACTAGCACCACATTCAACAGAAATTCCTCAAAGTTTTGGCAGGTGAATGGCTCCCTATCTGGCTTCTAAGGTTAAGCTTACCCCATTTTCACATTTGCCCGGCCATTTCTATGTGGATCTGGGAAGAAGATTAGCAATAATAATTATCTTGATTACACATTCACTCATTTTTATATTGTCTACAGCTGCTTTTGCACTATTAGGCAGAGTTGAATAGTTACAACAGAGACCATTTGGCCTGCAAAGCCTCAAATATTTACTATATGGCCTGTTAGAGAAAATATTTGCCAATCTTGGGTTTAGGATATCAAAACAATTGGCTCTTGGCTAGGAATAGAATACTTCTCAAAAAAGAAAATTTTTTTTGCCTTAGGCTAAATGACTAAATTAAGCTGATTTACATTTAAGTAGAGATTTTTGAAAGTCCAAAAAAAGCTAGGGATATCCATAATTATAGAGGGCAGAAGCTACAACGTGGAGAAAAAAGATCAGGAGGTAATCAGTGACTGACAAGGAAAGTAATCAAGACAGGACACTGATTTCAAGAATGCTTTCTGGGCGGCATCTGTGGCTCAGCGAGTAGGGCGCTGGCCCCATATACCAACGGTGGTGGGTTCAAACCCGGCCCCAGCCTAACTGTGTATCAAAAAATAGCCGGGTGCCTGTAAACCCAGCTACTCGGGAGGCTGAGGCAAGAGAATCACCAAAGCCCAGAAGCTGGAGGTTGCTGTGAGCTGTGACAGCAGAGCACTCTACCAAGGGTGACAAAGTGAGACTCTGTCTCTACAAAAAAAAAAAAAAAAAGAAAAAGAATGCTTTCAGATTAGTCTCAGATTCCTGTATACTAAACATGAAGGGGCAAAGAGTCATGTGAATGTAACAGAGCAAATTGGAAAATAAAGATGGAAAGTGGCTGAATATGCCATATCCAGATAGGGGTACATACTATCAGAAAAAAGAAAGAGAAGAGGTTTGAATCCAAAAGATGTGCTTCTTGGCTCAGCACCCGTAGCACAGTGGTTACAGCGCCAGCCACATGCACCGAGGTTGGTGGGTACGAGGCTGATCTGGGCCTGCCAAACAACAATGACAACTGCAACTAGAAAACAGCCAGGCATTGAGGCGAGTGCCTGTATTCCCAGCTACTTGGGAGGCTGAGACAAAAGAATCACTTAAGCCCAAGAATTTGAGGTTGCTGTGAGCTGTGACACCACAACACTCTATGAAGGGTGACATAGGGAGACTCTGTCTCAAAAAAAAAAAAAAAAAGATGTACTTGTCAGAAAAGTGGACAAGACATAGACAATTCACGAAAAAACACTAGCCAATAAAAGCCTAAAGTTCAGGGTCAGATGTGGTGACTTACGCCTGTAATCCCAGCACTTAGGAAGCTGAGGTGGGTGGATTGCCTGAACTAATGAGTTCAAGGCCAGTCTGAGCAAGAGCAAGACTTCATTTCTAAAAATAGCCTGCACTGTGGTAGGTGTCTGTAGTCCCAGCTACTTGGGAGGCTGAGGCAAGAGAATTGCTTGAGCCCAAGTGTTTGAGGTTGCTGTGAGCTGTGATGCCACAGCATTCTATTGAGAGTGACAAAATGAGACTCTGTCTCCAAAAAAGCCTAAAGTTCAACCTCAAATAAACACTAGAAGTCAGATGTAGTTATTTGTCAAATTATAAAATTAAAAAAAAAAATATCCATGTGTTCATTCAACAAATATGTACTAAGTACATACTAAATGTACTGAGTGCTGTACACTGTACTGAGTGCTGGATATACACAGGTTAGAAAACCTAGATATGGTCCTTGCCCTCAGGGAACTTGCAGTCTAGTGTGGGGAAACAGATCTGAAACAATCAAATAAATATGTCATTACAATTATAACGAGTATAATGAAAAAAATCCAGAGTTTGCATGATCTAGCTTATATGCAGCACATACAAAAGTAAAAGTCAAACTCAAACAGAGAATAAAATGGTGGTTAACAGATGCTAGGGTATGGGCAGTTTGGGAAGATGTTTGCCAAAGGACACAAAATTCCATTTAAGAGGAATAAGTTTAAGAGGGCTACCAGAACCAAAAAGCAATTTTCAAGTATACAACATGTTAACTGTGTATCATGGTAACTACAATTAACATGTTGTATACTTGAAAATTGCTAAGAATAAATTTTAAGAGTCTTCATAATAAAAAAAATGACAAGTATGTGAGGTAATACCTATGTTAAATAACTTTACTTAGCCATTCCATAAGATATACATACATTAAGACACCAAGTTATACACCATTAATATGTATATTTTGTACTTGACAATTAAAAACAAATTAATTTTTTTAAACCCCACAGAGAAAAGCCAGGCATGGTGGCTCACACCTCAAATCCTAACACTCCGGGAGCCTAAGGTAAGTAGAAGGCTTGAGCTCAGGAGTTCGAGACCAGCCTGAGCAAGAATAGAGACCTCATCTCTAAAATTAGCCAGGCATTGTGACAGGTGCCTATAATCCCAGCTACTTGGAAGGCTGAGGCAACAGGTCACTTGAGCCCATGAATTTGAGGTTGCTGTGAGGTTGCTATGATGCCATGGCCCTCTACCCAGGGCAACAGAGAAGAGTTGATCTCAAACAAACAAACCTCTAAATACTAGAAAGAACAAAACATTCATAAATGATATGGTAGTCTACTTGAAAAACATATGGAAATACAAAACAAATTTGTTAATGTGGTCAGTTTCAAAATAGTATCTTTTAAAAAATCAATTTTTTTCCTCATAAGCTTCACCCACTAGACTCACGAGCCATGAGCAATTAGAATTCCATTCTCAACAGCAAGAATAATATCACAACATACAAGACCTAAGAATTTACTGGCAAGAAACAGGCCAATAAATGAAGAAAAGTATGCTATGAGGGGATAAGATTAATACCAGAATAGACCACTGTGACATGTTACTGAATGGATACATTTAATGTAATTTATGACATCTCTTCAAAAATCTTTAAACTTAATTCTAAGAAATCTCATTGAAATTTTGGAACTTACAAAAGTAAGTTTCAACTTTTTGGTAAAAAACAGAAGAAAAGTTTGAAAAGAGACTAGTCAGGGGAAACTTGCCTTAATAAACATAAAGGTGAACTTAAAAGCAACCAAAATTAAAACTGTATAGACTAGCACAGAAAACACATACCAAAAAATTATAATCCAGCTACTAAAATTATCTTTTCTTTTAAACCATAAAATAATAGAGAAACCTATTTTAAACCCTGAAGCAGAAAACGCTTTGGCGTAGGAGATTCAGGGCAGAAGTAAAAGACAAAGCTTATAGATATGATTACGCAACTTTTGTGCCTCTATGTCAAAGAAAAAAAGAAAGAAAAAGAAAAGAAAAAAAGAAAAGAACTTAGAAAAATATATTTCTAGCATATGACAGCAAAAATTCCTTGAAAATTAAGTAAAAGTTAACTAAACAAAGTTTCTTCAACTCATCAGGATTAACATATCTCAAGAGAAGAGTATATACATACATTAAAATATTGTTAACATATAGTTGCATATATTTTATATTAGGATGTACAATATATATTAAATAAAAATGTCTAGTAAACTTTTTAAAAAGTCAACTTTAATCAGTAGCCAAAAATGGATATGAAACAATTAGAGTCTATGTTTAGCTTTCTGATAAGATAAATATTTTATACTTAAGTATATTTTAAGAATTAACATTGTGAGCCGGGCGTGGTGGCGGGCGCCTGTAGTCCCAGCTACTCGGGAGGCTGAGGCAAGAGAATCGCCTAAGCCCAGGAGTTGGAGGTTGCTGTGAGCTGTGTGATGCCACAGCACTCTACCGAGGGCGATAAAGTGAGACTCTGTC
>CAUYRH010043154.1:0-23326 GCA_963574655.1 Perodicticus potto | reverse complement strand
GACCTCCCAGGCCCCACCTCTCCCCATCTCGCTCCTCTACTGTGTGACCTCCCAGGCCCCACCTCTCCCCATCTCACTCCTCTACTGTGTGACCTCCCAGGCCTCATTCTGACCAACTCACTCCTCTACTCTGTGACCTCCCGGGCCTCAACTCTCACCATATCACTCCTCTACTGTGTCACCTTCCTGGCCTCACCTCTCACTTCTGTACTGTTTGACCTCCCCAGCTTCACATCTCACCCAGTCACTCCTCTATTGTGTGACCTCCAGGGCCTCTCCCCATCTCACTCCTCCACTGTGTGAGCTCTCAGGCCTCACCTCTCATCGTTCTCATCATATCACTCCTGCATCACTCCTCTGCTGTGTGACTTCCCTGGCTTCACCTCTCACCATCTCACTCCTCTACTGTGTGACCTCCCTGACCTCGCCTCTCACCTCTCTGCATCTCACTCCTCTACTCTGTGACCTCTCCGGCCTCTCTTCTCACAGTATCATCCTGTACTGTGTGACCTCCCTGGCCTCAACTCTCACCATCTCACTCCTCTACTATGTCACCTCCCTGGCCTCGCATCTCACTCCTGTACTGTTTGACCTCCCTAGCCTCATATCTCACCCAGTCACTCCTCTACTGTGTGTCCTCCCTGGCCTCACCTCTCATGTATTTGTCACCTTGATTTCTGTTCTCATGACCCCATTCACCACCTAATTTTGAGAATGAATGAGCTTGTGGGGGCCCTACTTTCTTTCATCTTATTTCATATTTCCACTACAAATTTCTCTTTTTGTTTAAAGTCCCTTTAGTTTTATTTACGTTAAACTATTTTCTTCGACTCCTTTGGTCACTTTTAATCTTTTTCATTGGCTTCTCTCCTTTTGTGAATCCTTTACTTTCTTTAATTTTAATTTCATTTTTTCTAGAGATTGAGGTCTCACTCTGTTGCCCAGGCTGGAGTGCAGATACTTCATCATAGCTCACTGCAGCCACAAACTCCTGGACTCCAAGGATCCTCCTGCCTCAGCCTCCCAAGTAGCTGGGGCTACAGGCATGCATCACCACACACAAGTTCTTTATATTTTGCTGTTTCCTGGCTTGGATTTCACATCATCTTCTTCTACATTCTTTCCCTGAGTAACTATCAACCTCTCCTATTATTTCATCTTATATGCAAATATATCCAATCTCCTGTGTTCCAGCTCCATGCTTCCCGCTTTTTCCTGGATAGCACCCTGCAATGCCATCAAGGCATCTCAAACTCAATATCAGGTGTCTAATCTCTTCTTCTCCCAAGACTAGATGTTCTTTCCTAAATTAACAATGCCAGCATTCATTCAATTTCCTTGGAAATAAACTTCATTTATGCTTAATTTTTCCTGTCTATTGTCAATGAACAAGTCCAGCTACTTCTAACCCATAAGGTTATTATTTTATTCCCACTGTTCCTCCCTTAGATCCAAGCTTTATCAATGTTTTCTCAGACAAACCATTGTGTGAAGTATGTGTATTCATCTCTCTTTTGATTCTAATATTATCCCAGGTAAGATAATTCTTAATGCTTTTTTATAAACTTCTAAGTGTCTTTCTTTTCTGAATTTTATTTAAGAGAATTTTTATTTAATTCCTTATTTTATAAGGCATTTTCACTTTGGCTTTCACTTTAAAAATATTGAGTGTTTTTTTTTCGACATAACATACTTTTATTTAAACATACTACTTCAAAAAAAGCATTTTGGACATATACAGCATACCTTCAGCCCAATATTTATACAGACTGTGTTCAAGATAATATGCTAACTACTATAGGGAATAAAATATTTAATAAAAATGAATTTAACATGGGCTTAACCTTTTAAGACTTTACAATCTGTTAGGGGAGATAAGGCATGTACCTAAATAGATATAATACATGCTAGAAATATAATAATTGTGAAATAGGAAGTGACAAAAGCTAGCAGAACTATATTGAGGGAGAGTTTGCTTTCACTGAGAGAACTGAAGCATATTTCGTGAAGGAGTCAATATATGAGTAAGGACTTAAAAGACAAGGCAAACGTGAACTTTCGAATCTTTATTCTTTTCACACACCTGTTGGGCCCCACTTCTGAGTAAGGCACTTGGCTAAGTGCTAGGGATACAGACAAGAACAAGAGACAGAACTTGACTTCAAGTCAGTTTTCGGTCAGTAAGGAAAGAAGATAAAATCAATTATTACACCAGGGTGAAAAAGAATTATAATGGAGATTTTCAAAAAGGCTATAAAACACTAAAGAAAATCACAAAGCAGGAGGAGGAGCACGCTTTCCTTTTCAAAGGAAACGTCTCCAAGAAGAGGGCAAATGGGGATGGACTGGGAGAAGAAAGAAACATCCTGCACAGGAGTACCATGGGCTCCCGAATGGGAAGGTTTGAAGTGGGTACCTTGGCTATAGTTCAGGAGCACGGGCGAGGGCAGGTGTAAGATGTGGATAGGACAAGCCATCTAAGCCAAATTCTGGAAAGGTTCAAGGTTAGATTAAGAACTGAAGGCATTTTTCAGGAATAGCTGATAGCTGAATAACTGACAGTGTTAAGTCATAGACAACTCTATATGTAGATTCATTTTCAACAGGTACACCAGAAATTCACTTACTTGACTGCATTTCTGATTGAAAACTGCAGTTTGTTGGCATCGAGTAGCCCAATCATGGAATATTGACTGCATTAAACTCCAAGACTGCCTTCTTTGGTTCTCTGGTCACTTCTCCTTACTTTACATGTGTGGTGATATTCATCTTATTTTTCTTTCATGATGACCTACTACTCATCACCCAAATGGAAACAAGAACAGGTATTCTCAAACATTTCACAATCTAGTATTTCCATGACCGATAGTCATAATTTCAGTCACAGTTAATAAATCAGGTTGAGTGTGGTGTTTCTATTTGAATCTTTGATAACATGAATGATACTCCAATCCTAAGTAACCTTTTTGGGGGAAAAAGTTTTAAAGTATTCGTTTAGGCTTCAATTGGATTTCTGTATATTTGGCCACACAAAATTCAATCTAAATGGCCAACTCAAGGAAAAAAATATCAAGTGGGGAAAAGAATAAATAAAAAAACTTAAAAACTGCTTTATTTTTCTTTATGAATATTTGGTATCATCATACCTACACTACCTTGTCCAAGAAGCCACACAAAACTGCCTTCCACTGAAAATGGAAATCCCCACATCTCAAACTTGGTTATCTCATCATCTTTCCTCAGGCAAGAAAGAAATAGTTGAGTCTGTCACAGCTTGAGAATACCCTTAATTATATTATTGTAATATTTTATTCTAATACCTAGCTGAGAATAAACCTCAAGGAGAAATAGATGCTTTAGTCCAGTAGACCCATGAGCAGAGGGGTCAAGGGAGTGAGAACCACAGTGAGTCTTCAAAGGCAATACAGGATAGCAGATAATTAAAGATAATAAAAATACATCATCAGAAAGTCAGCAAAGGCTACAGAAACAAAAATGAAGTGGCACCAAAAATAAAATGCCTATTCGCCCGTTTTCAAAGGTTACAACCTAAGTTAATAGGTTAGTAGCACCAAAAGAATAACACACCAAATTAAATGTTATCAAAATTGAGTTGATTGCAAATGCCTGGTCTAGAAGATCCTAAATAGGACATCTTAGTACCAACTCATGCTCATTGTCAAGAAGTTAGAGCTGCTGTCAAAGCCAGCCTCTGCATTCCTAACCTTCTATCTATGCTGTGTTAAAATCACCTTGTGTCTTTATTCTACCAAACATCCAGCCAATGGAGAAAAATTCCCATCAAAATCCCTTCCTGTCCATCTCCTTTCTTTCCTGCCATCACAGAGGGGTCTTCCTCTCTTGCATCAGAGGCCCTCTCCTTAAAGTCGCTGCTAAGTTTAGGGGTATGATACTCTCTTCAACCATTGAGATCAGGCCCCTCTACCCCAATGGTTTCCAGATCTACAATAGGTATTTTCCTTAAGACACACAGGGGAAAATTATTTTCCGTACACACTCTTACTTCCTACTTTATCATTTTACTTCTCTTTTACTAGTTAAGTAATGTATCTACATGTCATATCCAATTAATGACTTCGTACTAGATCTTTCTTACATCTGCAATAATGCTTCTTGTTGTACCCGGTGCACCAAGCACTCTCCTGACTAAAGAAACTCTCATTATCAACCTTCTGTAAGAATTGTTCAAAACAAAGAGGTAATATTTGCCCAGATCTATTCTGGCTAAATGTGCTACATTTTCTCCTTAGCCAATTTACAATTAATTATTTAATCCTTTTTATCTCAATTTATGATCTATGTTTATACTGTGATGATTTATGATCTTGGGATTTGGGGTTTTTAATGTAGTATATATTTTTGAGAGTTTTGTATACCTTGAACAGTAAGTCCTTTGCAGACAGCCTAGCACAAAGAGCATAAAAATCCTGAAATTTAAAAAATTTTTCTTATGACAAGAAGATAAAACCTACCTGCCCATGCTTTTGTGAAGGGGCCAGCCCATGAGGCATGTCAGGATGTGAGGAAGGCTTAAGATCGGTCCCCCAAGTTTTGGGACGTACCACATCAGAGACCAGACTAGAAGAGATTGCTAGAGACCCGGGCCGGGCAGCTTTGGTGCCCGTCCCCACGATAGGGCCCTGTGCACCTTTTCTGCTTGTAGTTTCATCTTCCCCTTCAGAGTCCACAAGGAGGACATATTCAGCTTTGAAGATGTCACCCTGCTGCATTCCTTGAAGTTCGTTTGCCTTCAATTCCCTTTCTTGTGGGATCGTTCCTCTGACCTCTGAAGGATAAGTCAATGTCCCTTGGTCTCTCTCTTGTTGGCTCCCAGCATTCAAGGTCAAATAATCATGGGAATTAGACTGTAATAGACACAGAGAGATAAAACCATTGGCATTGGTTTAATAAATGCTTCATTTTTTCCCTGCATGTACATTGAAAAGCTAAACATGCGTATCGGGTTTTTATTAAATGTGTTAAATTAGTTTGGTCCAAGAGAGATTATGGCTTACTTTTATAAGCCCACCCATTTGTCCTGTCTAAGGCAAAACAACTTGAATCAACTTCAATAAGCAAAACTGCTTTCAAGTAAATCATAATGTGACTTTTTCTGAGAGACAGGACACATGAAATAGTGTCCCCAAAGACATTTGTGAAACAAATGGGGATTGCCAAGAGCTTAGCTGATGGTCAGCAACCTGTCTATTCTTTAAAAACAAAGGGAGGTGGCTCAGCGCCTGTAGCTCAGCAGCTAGGGTGCCAGCCATATACACCAGAGGTGGCAGGTTTGAATCCAGCCCAGGCCTGCCAAACAATGACAACTACAAACAAAAAAACAAGCAGGTATTGTGGCGGGCACCTGTAGTCCCAGCTACTTGGGAGACTGTCTCAAAAAAAAAAAAAAAAAAAGGAGGAAGAAAATCCCAATGACAGGTTCTAAAATAATATAAAATCTCTCTAAAAGTCCAAGAGGAAACATAAAACTGGGATAAAATGCCTGAACAGTCAGACAAAATAATCTAAGTTAATTGGTAAGAACTCGGGAATAAGACGCCAAAACAGACGTATATATTTTTAGGAGAAAGTATTTTTTTGCTATTTTATTTTGTATTCTTAATTCTAAATCTTTTCCCATGCAATTTTCTATGAATACATAGAAGGTTTAATAGAACAGCACTAAGATGACTTTATCAAACTCCCAACATTGCTAAAATGGTAACAACCATGCACATTAAGATTGTGTTTAAAAGACTTTAGTTATTTTTCTTGTTTTGATAAGTATAATACACTTGCCATTCTCTTCCCTGTAACTTTTCTGTAAGGGTCAAACTATTCCAAAATAAAACTAATTTCAACTATGGTGGTCCACTGAATGTGCCCTAATATGTTTGTAAATGGAAGTCTAATCACTGATTATACTTAAACCGTTTACTTTATACGCCCATCCTATACTGTTCAGGTGATGATGATGATACAGTGAGTATAAAACACAAATTGCCCCTATCCATCTTTCTCTTTCTTTCTTTCTTTCCATAGTATTTATCCCTACCTGGGATTTTATGATGGTCTGTTCTATTTTTTGTTCATTGTATGCCTTCCCAATAACTAATAAGTCACGTGAGTTGTCTTTATTTGCCTGGGATACAAGCAGCAAATAGCACAGTATGTTCAGTAAACAATTATTAAGTATATAGACAAATGAGCGATTATTTACACTCCTCCTATATTGAACTTTTAACACTTTTAAAGAAGCATCTTTCATCTTTGAAAAATGTGGTTTTTACATATCACTGCAATTAGCACATGAGTGCTATCACCTCAGGAAGCTTTGGATGTTTGCAACCAAGGCTGCTTAACCATCTGTATTTTCAAACCACTCATAGGGCAACAAAAGATCCCACTGATATATTGTATGTAAATGAATGCTGTTAGAAACGTCCCAGAAGTGCTATATATATAGTATTCAGAATTTCTCGGAAATAATTTGACCCCATTAATCTGTAATGTAAAATATGTGTAGCATCATTTAAAACCCAGGATCTGGTGGTGAATATATAGTTGTCACTGTAAAATTTCTTTAATATTGTTCTACTGGATAACTTTCAAAGTAAGATATTAGAAAAGCAAACAGTAATCATTTCTTAAAAGTATATTCATATCTACTGGGTACTATGTACACAATGTGGGTAACAGTCACACAAAAAGCACAGACTTTACCACTACACAATTTATGTAACTAAACTGCACTGATACCCTCTAAGTCAATGATGTTAATAATAATAATAAATATTTTAAGTATATTTCGTTTTTCCAAGAGAAATTTCAATGAAATTTTATATTTTGTAATTCATATTTGGAGAGTATAAAAAAAACTCCTTACTGAACATTAAGTACTTGCCCAAATTAAAGAACAAAAAAATGTTTCCTAACTCAGAAAAGAATCTGTGGGAATAGTTTTGACCAAGAAAGAACACAGACTGTTCCAATTTATATTGTTACAATTTGTTTTACAGTGAAAATTGCAAATCTTAAAAGATTATAATGTAAGTTATATATAACCCAAGGAAATCTCAAGCAGAATTCAAAAGTATTATATAGTTGTGATGTACAGAAATGAACTTCCTTCAAATTTTGGGTCTTGTTAAACAGAGTTAAGTTTCAAGAAGTGATTTGTGATGGTTTGTGTTAATGTATAAACTACATTACAAGAAAACTGAAACATGAGACCGTTAGGATGCTATAAAAGAAGAAAAAGAAAACCCCAAGATCATAGATATTTCACTACTTTCTAGATAAGATGTTGTCTTATAGACAGCGTGAATGTGATTATTTATCACTTTCCAGTTGTTTTAAGAATAACAAAAAGTTCCCTTGGTCCCATTTTATTTATAATATAATATTAAAATATTTTCAAGAAAAAACACTTTTACTCAAACTTTAATTACTCTAATGAATCATTTTTAACTTTTTCTAAAATTTGCTTAATTTTATTTCAAATCTCGATCTCATTTTATTTTTATTTTTATATTATTTTTTTGAGAAAGAGTCTCACTTTTTTATCCTAAGTAGTGTCACAGCCTCATAACTCACAGCAACCTCAAACTCTTGGGCTCAAGTGATCCTCTTGCTTCAACCTCCTGAGTAGCTGGGACAACGGGCACCCAAGACAACACCCAGCTAGTTTTTCCATTATTAGTGAAGATGGGATCTCACTCTTGCTCAGGCTGGTCTCAAACTCCTGAGCTCCAGCAATCCACCCACCTCAGCCTTCCAGAGTGCTAAAATTACAGGTGTGAGCCACCACGCCTCACTTAGGTCTCATTTTAGTTAGGTATAATCAGGGTATAAATACAATTTTAAGCCTGTTTTATCACCTAATGCTAATATTATAAGGTTAACATTTTCCATGGAATTACATAATTACTATAATTATAACTGTGCCAAGGCAATGTATTATCTAATCTTAATTTTCTTTGATTATAAGATATTAGTCTGTTTTTATTTTACCCTAGTTATTTTCCTACATAACATTTTTCTTCTTTTGTACTATTTCCTTAGGATACATTTCCAACAGTTAGATTTTTAAATCTTACAAACAGTTTTATGACTATGAATAAGGGATTTCCACCAAAATTGTACAAATTTATGAAATGAGCGGCAAAGTTTGAGCATGCCAATAATTTCACAAGTGCTCCAACATTGGGTAGTACATATTTTAATATTGCCAATGTACTGCATGCAAATGATAATATCTCACTGTTTTATACTGCACTTCTTTTTGAGATAAATTAAATCTTTGTTTTAAATTTATTTTTATCTTCATAAGATACATTTGAGAGAGGGTATCAGGATGCAGAATTTGTCCTACGAATAACAAACGATAGCATGTCAACTCAAAAGAGTTGAGAATAATGGCATTAGCAAGAACATAGGATTTTGTAACATTTAGTCTCCTGTTTCACTTTTATAATTTTAGTCAAACTTAGAGGTACAGTCAATTCAAGCACAGAAAATGGATATTTAATATAATTTTTTGAAATTAAAAAAAATAAAATAATCCAACCTTATTTATAGTTTCTGGATTCTTAGCACTTGATTCTTCTGGAATTTTAACAAGGAATTTAGAGGTGTCAGTCAACTGAATGTGGGTTGGTAGTCTTCTGACAGTGGGGATAAATGTGAAGGTCAAAGGTCTGGCTTCACAGTCACCAGAAGAGACCTATGAGATATGTAATAAACTTTCAGTCTTATCAAAGGTTTATCTTGAATTTATTATCACTTATTTTTATCAGTTGCATATTGTCCTGTGATTGTGTATATGGCTTCAAAGTAAACAATTATAAAAAATAGTCATAGTGTTTCAGAACCTTTTTAATGGTACTCTTTGCCAGAGAAAGCAATATAACCCCAGGAAGTTGCTGTTGTAGGAATAGTGATAAAACAGCAGGTTGGCCAGGTGATCAGCTGGAATCTTACTGGGCATCTCTGCCTCAGTGGGATCATCACAAACTCAGCATTTGGCTTCAGTTTCAAAACTGGCATTTACCCATTTAACCCTGAATTAGCAGACACAATTTATTGACTCATGATCAAAAAGCATGCAAAAAAACCCCAACATTTATCATTAATGAGAATGCTAAAGTATGAAATTGAAAGTATGCCTATCAGAATACCAATGCCTGCGCTTAAGGATACACCTTCCCTTCATTGATGCTTAATTCAGTAAAATTTAATTTTATTAAATACTTTCTGGGTGGTAAGCACTTGGGAGCTAGGAAAACAGTGGTGAATAAGAAACAATATATAAACTACCCACAAATAGAAGAAGGATATACACTAAATACTAAGGCAAGAGTGATGAAAGTTGCCTACCCAAGCCGGGAAGTGTCATAAAAGGCAACACCGGGAATTGAAATACAGGTGAAGAGGTGTATAAGGAAGGACATCTCAGACTGAGAAAATGAGTTGAGTAAAAGGACAGACAAGACCCCCCACCCCCTCACACAGTGCTCCCTTTCCATGCCTTGGATCCCTCAACCTCATGACCTTGTGGGGCAAAACCCAGTTCATGTCAGTGTTCATGAGAAACCCAGGGTTCTCCCCGTCCTTGGGTGATGTACATCCCTAATTTTGTTCACATCTTACAACCTGCTCCAACTCTTGAAACCTTTTCATTGTGCCCTTTCTGGAATTCAGTCAGCCATTATAAAATTTTCCATGTCCTGACCTTCTTCTCCAAATATTCCCTTCACCTTTTCAACTAAAGCATGTTTGTTACTGAAATACTGTGTTTTCCAAGAAGCTCTTTGAATTGTAGCTATTTTCTCTCACACTCCTGCATCCCTGGGCCTGGAAATAATATAGGTGTTTTGCTCTTCTTTACTGTTTCCAGACTATTCTTCTTATTACCCAGAAAACTTCTAACTTTGGATTTCACGTCATCAGTCTATACCAATGAATTTCAATCAGTGTGCCCCGAGAGTTGTGCCACAAATTTTTTAAAGATCATTAATTAAATGATTTTCAAAGCATAGTAAGTAAATTATTTTTTACTCTTTTTTTATCAACATAATTTAAGTGTGCCACAGAAGTTTAACTATAGATTAAATATGCCGTGACTTGAAAAGGTTGAAAACACTTAGGTGGGGCCTTCTACCCACTCTCAAATTGAACACTTCTTTCCTTAGAGATTTCACTCTTGGATTGATTCCACTCTTTCTAACACTATGCTTTTAAAATACCTAATATTATATCCCAATGGGCAGTTTTTCTAATATTGCCTTTCCTTGGTCTCTGCTCTTCTTTACCTCCCATTCCCCATGCTGGACTAATAGCTGAAAACCCTGCACAGTTTAAGGTTTTTCATTCTCTGGCCACCACTCCTTTTTTCTCCATCCCGTGCCCATAAGTGTCCATCCCATCCCAAAACCTTTAGGATGCTACCAGGATTAAAAATCTGATGATTCTTCTAACATTATACTTTCCCACTTTTGTCTTTTTAACCAGCTTCAAAATTCAAGTTGACTACAATTACTCCTTTGGCTACCCCTCGAATCCCTTGTCCTCTTTTACAGTATCATCCCATTGGGGTGAATTACAATCCTCACTAAATCTAACCACCTACTTTACTTGTGCACCATGAGAGTAAAAGTGGCTGGGAGAAATCACATAAACACGCTTACTTGTCTCACTTCTTATTTACATCTCTGAGCCTCAGGAGGGGTCTTCACAGATGCCCTACAAACATAGTCTACCCACTTTCCCAAGGGCTTAGAAAACTCTTTCACTCCTTTTACCCTTTCTTCAAATCACTAACATCTCTTCTTCGTTCTCAGTTTACACTGATGGCTTTCTTACCCATTTCATGGAGATAATTGAAGCCATCAGAACAGAACTTCCACATCTGCTCAGCCACCTGCATCTCTTTCCCTCTGATCTTCAGCTCTGCTGCAATGTTCCTTCTATGACCAACATTCAATTCACTACTTTGCCATCTACTTAACTTTCTTTGTTGTTAATTTTTATTTTTAATCATTATGGGTACATAATAGTTGTAGACATTATGTATATATTTTATTTAGAGGGTGCCTGTTTTAATCATTATGGGTACATAATAGTTGTACACATTATGGATATATTTTATTTAGAGGGTGCCTTTTTTGTACACATTGTGCATATATCTTATTTAGAGGGTGCCTTTGATACAGGCATACAATATGTAATAAAATCATCCAATCACCCATCGCCTCAAGCCTGTATCATTTCTTTGTATTAGGAACATTCCCATTCCACTCTTTTATACTTCCTTTCATTTATTCAACAAGGTCTTATTAAATGCCTATTAATTACTAGATGCTATTTCAGGGGTTTCCCTTAAAGCAGTGAACAAAAATCCCTACTCCCATGAACTTTACATCCTAGTGGAGGGAGATAGACAGTAAATAAACAAATATGCAAAACATATAGTACCATCTCCATTGAGTGCTGTGAAGATTTGCTATAAGGATATTGAATTAACTCATGGCAGAGAAAACGATGGGTTGAACTTGGGTTGCTGCAGTGATGGTGGAAAGTGTGTTAAGATTTTGGCTATTTTTTTTAATTAATTAATTCTTTATTTCAGACTAATGTGAGGGTACAAACAACTAGGTTACAATGTTCATATTAGGTAGAGTCCCTCTTGTAGTTGTGCCCCTCACCCAACCACATACCCCTAACATTGCACCCATTAAGTAGGAGCACAGCAGTGTACCTCCCTTCTCTTCCCTTCCTCCTTTCTCTTTCCCCCTCCCCCAAACTTGAATTGAGCTTTTCTCTTATCTGGGAGTGTATTGGATCTTCGATTGGCTTCATATTAGTATTGAGTACATTGGCTACTTGCTTTTCTATTCCTGTGATACTTTACTAAAAAGAATGTGTTTCAGCTCCAACCAGGTTAATACAAAAGATATAAAGTCTCCATCATTTTTTATGGATGAATATTTTGGCTATATTTTAAAAGAAAAACTTGTAATTTGCTGCCAAATTGGAGACAGAACATGAGACATAGATAAGAGCCCATATGAGTATAAAATTTTGGACCTGAAGAACTGCATAAAGTGAGAAATTACTCACTGAAATGGGGAAGACAACAGTTGAGCTATTTTGAAGATAAAAATCAAATTTGATATGCCCAATATGTATGTATCCAAGTGTATATGTAAGTCAAGTTTAGAGGATGGTCTGTGCTGGAAACAAAATTGTTAGGTTTGTTAACCTTTAGATGGTATTGGAGACCAGGAGACTGTAGGAGATCATTAAGGATACGAACATAAATAGAAAACAAAGAAGCCCAAGACTGAACCCTGTAGACCAGTGGTTCTCAAGCTTCCTAATGCCACAGCCCTTTAATACAGTTCCTGTGGATCGTGACCCAGAGGTTGAGAACTGCTGCTATAGACTCTAACACTGAGTGATCTAACAGGATTGGATAAGTCTAGTGGACTGGGAATTTTAAAGAAAATAGAAAAGCCTGGAACACTACTGATAGCAGTGGGATAGAGGTCTGACCACAATCAAAAATATTAAGAAACTATATTGGGGCCCAACCCAAATGTAAGTCCATGAATCTATAACAAGGTAATTTTCTTGGCTATCTGATATTCCCCCAAGAGATGCTTAACTCCCTGTCACAGAAACAGAGAAAGTGAATTATGGTTAATGTTTAGAGGTAGTTTGGGCACAAGGATATTGTGAGTATAAGAAAATTGAATGTACTGGTGTCAGTAGAGCAAAGGATCAATCATGGAGTTTGGTTTGGGTAGATAAGGAAGAAGGCCCCTCGAGTTCAAGAAACTAAAGATCCCTGTGGCCCCGAAAACAAATTTGATACAATGGTGACTGAGAGAGTCTCTTGGAGTCATCTATGGTATGAGAGTTTAATAATTGCAAGTATGATAATTCCAGATGATTAGAATTCTAGTCAGGGCTGTTGGCCTTGAGACATTGACTAACTGAGAGGAATATCACTGATTCTGTAAAGGTCAAGCAACCATGAGAAAACAATGTGGACAGGTCCATCCCTGTGAAAAGGAGAGCCATGCTGAGTGTGTAAGACTGGGTTGGAGAGAGACTGATAGCATTGTGGCACAATCTCAAACAAAAGTGAAGCAAAGATTAGAAGGGTCCCTGGAACAAACCGTCCAGGGCACTGCATTGTTAATTAGAGATCTTCTTTGTAAATACGAAATAAAACAAAGAGAACCAGATATTCTTGCATTTTTTTTTTCTTTTTGGCCAGGCCTGAGTTTGAACTCACCACCTCTAGTGTATGGGGCCAGCACCCCACTCCTTTGAACCATAGGCACTGCCCAAGAAACAGATATTCTTATAAGAGATTTTTTGTGTGTGTGTGTGACAGAGCCTCAAGCTTTCACCTTGGCTAGAGTGCTGTGGCATCCCAGCTCACAGCAACCTCCAACTCCTAGGCTCAAGCGATTCTCCTGCCTCTGCCTCCCAAGTAGCTGGGACTACAGGTGCCCACCACAACGCCCGCCATTTTTTGGTTGCAGCTGTCATTGTTGTTTGGCAGGCACGGGCTGGATTCGAACCCGCCAGCTCAGGTGTACGTGGCTGGCGCCTTAGCCGCTTGAGCCACAGGTGCCGAGCCCTTATAGGAGATTTTAACCAACTTCTAGAAGGGCCTAATGACCTAACTCTGAACAAATTATTACAGGGTATACAACATTCTGGTAAGTGAAACATCTGTGCCTTGCAGAAACAATATATGTGCTTTTGTGGTATAAAATATACAGACAAAACCTTCTGAGCCAACTTTTATTTTTCAATGTCCTTTTCTTGCCTTCAAAGGCATTTGTCATTATTTCCTCTTTATAGTCACATCAAAATTCCTAATCATCAGAAAATAATAAATCACTGCTTTCCTTTATAGAAAGGAGCATTAGATCCCTTGTGAGATTTAGATAGCCTACATATCTTATTAGAGATACATAATATAATGGATTTTCTAGATGTATTATTTTCTAGGACAGTTTCCTTACATGACTAATCTTACCAATATTATGATGGAATGGAGAGTGGTTGTGGCAAAGGGTATTGCTACCGAGGGCATTTCAAATAATCCATCCTAGAATATAATCTGGGTAAGAAATAAAAGTAATCCTTTAGGAGTCAAAGAAGAAGAGCTGCGATTGTGACCTTGACCACAGGTTCTGCAGGTAAACCTGCCTTTATTTATCCACAAGATGACTATAGGCCTGTCTTGGGTTCTAGTCAAATGAAATTTAAATACTGATGTTAGAAAGGTTTCAGTCCAAGCATCTCATGGTTAGAAAATACATACAACCATATTCGATGATGAAAATTTACTTTCCTAAATACCTTACACAATTTGTATAATTCAATGCTATTTAAGTATCTAAACTACAAATAGAGTTCCACAATAGATGCACCATAAACAATAGACTTTTTTGAAGACTGAAACCTGTCATTTTTACTGAAAAAAAGTGGAAACAAAGTATGAATGTAAACGGATGCTTGTCTCAATAGATGGGCTTTTCTAACAATTCCCTCAAAGAAACTTCCAAAACATAACCATATGCTGACAGTGAAGACAACTGAAAAGAAGTAAAAGTATTTCTTTCTAACACATTATTGCATTTACCTCCAGAAACATCATATCCTATGTTAAATGTTTTCACCAGTGCAGGAAAACAAATTTTTATTTTATTTGAACCAATACATGATGCCATTCCAGAAACCATTAAAAACAGAAAATATAATAGCACTAAGGATGTATTCATCTTCCTGGGTTGGTGGTGGAGAATAACAAGATCAGGGATGAATTCCTGTCCAAACACCCATCTTCAAAAGAGCAATTACAATAAGGGCAAGCACTGGGTGTTCACTTTTAAGCTAGCAGGACAATGTAAGCATGGGGCTCTTTTCACCACCTTTTCCTGGCATACTCTCATCTTACCAAGGATCTAAAAATCATCTGCAAAGAATTACAGCTGGAAAAGAATTTGAAATTACACTAACCAGGCTACGCAACGTGCAGACAAAGACTGCCATCTTAGCCAGTAGACTATTAAATCCCTTGTTTAAGGAAAAATTTACATATACAGGGTGGCCACCTATATATTTGCCGTTTTCTGCATAGTGTGGCCAAGGTCCAATGGATCTCCGGAATGAATTGCTATGGTGATGAAAAATCATTTTCCACACAAAGCAGCAACAGATGCATGTTAATAGCATTGCCCTAGTTAATTGCCAATTAACACTTTCAGTTGTCAATGCCTTTTAAACATCTCAGTTCCTATCGTTGGGAAATTATTTTCATAATAGAAATAATAGCGTAAAAAATTAAAATCTTGTCCTAAACATACTTGGAAAAGCTCAAAATCTCTGAGACGGTTACCTTCTCAACAGAGAGCCTAATGATTTGAGATTCGTTTTCCCCCACGCCGTGCGGGCTAACGTTTCTTTGCTTAGAGCTATAATGCCTTCCTTTTTTACATTTCCCTAAAACTTCTCCTTCCTTCAGATGTTGACACCCACACACACAGATGGCCACTAGCCTCCTCTTAAGGCATCACAGGGCATATTAGCATTAACACTATGCCAAGGGCAATCCTGAGCATTTTCTTTGCCCAGTGAGCAGTTTTTTCCTTATCAGCTCACCCTTTCCTCTAACCATAGATAAGATTTCATTTCCCTAGACAGAAAAATGTCTCTGCGCTCGGGTAGCTCTCCGTCACACCCTTGCAGCAAACGCCACCAGCACAGTGCACTGCTCTTAAAAGTTACTGAAAACATTAAGCAAAGACTTCCTTTTACCTGGGGTAGGGTCTGAACGCTCCCTGCTAAGATGCACGAGTTCATTTGGAAGTAATTGTTCCCGCAGTCACTCAGGAGCCCCTGTTCTGAAAGCATCGATTCATCACATAAGGGAGTGAGCAAACCAATGAGTGAGGTAGGAAGGGAGCCTCTTACTAAAACAACACACACACACACACATATTCACGCAGGAAAAAAAATGAATTTCTAAAAAGAGGTAAAGCAGAAGCTTTCCTGAATTGAAGAATTTTGTCAGCTCCAAAGAGTAGATGCATGTCTCAATAATTTTTAGACTGGGAACTTCACAAGAGGTCACACTGACTGCTGAAATGTAATCAGTCAAAGTAAAAACATCACCACCTCTGTGTGTTTGCCCTATTTCTTTCCATGCACGTATTCCAATTATATAGTTCTGTGAAAGGAAGAGAGAAGCCAGATTGTGCCGCCAGGGAAGCTGATTGGAGGGCCCGAGCATATGCCAATCTCAACAATCAGTTGGTCACACTCCGCAGAGGACGGTTAGGACTATGAATATAAGCAAACACTGTGTCTGAATGAAAAACTGGAATACACACAGTGATCATTTTGGAAAATCAATAATGCTATCAGTTCTTGGTGTATGAATTGCTTGCAACAATACAAGAGCATCTGCAGTGACTAAAATTTTGCTATTAACAAAATCAACTCTAAAATGAAGCTTGGAATCAAATAGCTGTCAAAACAAAACTCCATTCCAAGATTCCTGGAAGGCAGTGAGTGTCGTCACTGCAGACAAACAAACCTCAAAACTTCACACATGAAATTGATTGGAGACTTCAACTGTCAGCGTTTCTATTTTCCAAGGATTGATTTTTCTCCAAATCTGTAATATCTACATTTGTGCCTTAACAGCAAAAGATCCAAAGGGGTAGGTATAGACCAAAGGCCACGGGAATAATGAAGGCTTTATTTTAGAAGCCTGGATTATGCTTTTTAACATTTTCGATGTTATCAAAAGCCTGAATTTGTATAATTTTATGAATAAAATACTATGATTGTGCAACATGATTCTGTCAACACCACGGGAAAAACTATTCCAAACAACCTAGTACATTTTGGCCTAGAATATGGTCTAAACTTTTAAATATAAAGGCTGTGTTATATCACTAAACAAACCGCATGCCTTCAACTATGTTATTTAAAGTATTTCTGGGCATCCAAAAGAGAATCCCCTCCTGCCTTCAGAAAGTTTACAGTTTACAGTAAAATTGCGACTATAAATAAGCTATACAAATAACAGACAAAGTGCAGAAAGAAAAAAGATAAAGTCCCATATTTTTGCTTTTCTCAAACTTTACTGCACGGATGAGTCTTTGGGGGAGCTTGTTAAAATGTAGCTTCTCATTGAGGCTATCTGTACCCTGTGAGTATACACAAATATTATGTACACATAAAAATTTAAAAGAAAATTTAAAAAAGACTTAGAGGAAATTCAGAGGGTTTGAGATCACAGCCACCCGGAGTGGAATAATTCAGGAAGGTGGTATTTGGCTGCACCTACAAGGACAAGGGAGTGGAGGCTGATGAAGATGGGGTGGAGTAGCCTTTATTCCAGGCAGGGAGAGATGCCTGAGCGAAGGTGCTACTGGAACAGCAAGAGCAGGGAGTGGCGGGCAGAGTCATAAAGCACAGAGTCCTGGGTGAGATCATTTGCTGGCTGTGCGACCTGGGACAAGTTGCTGACCCTCCTGAAGACTCAGTCCTCTCACCTGTGAAATGTGGCTAAGAATAGTATTTATTTCTTAGCGTTCTCGTGAGGATTACAGCTAAATTCAGCCTACAACACCCTTTGCTCCGTGCCAGGTTAATACTTAATATATGTGACTCTTATTCATTCTGCTGCTTTTCAGTTTGATTAATAACATAAATGAGAAAAAAGGCAAATAAGACCCCCAAAAAGCAGGTCAAATCTAGTTCATCAAAGATCCTTAGTTAAGAGGTTTAACTTTATTCAGTAAGGAGTAAGAATGGAGATATTCATATGTGTGAATTAAAACATCAAAGGGTAGCATCAATAGATCTCAAAAAACACTCCTAGCCCAAACTTCTATCCCCTTGGCTCCCCAAGGGGACGTGACAGTTCAGTCCCTTGTCCGTGGTCAGTCGGTTTATTCTAAATGAATTTAAATAGCTATGAGGCTCTGCTCTCATATCTCATTCTATCCTTTCCCCTCCGATCTTTTTTTTCCTTTCATTCCCTCCTGAAAACATAAAGCAATATTTACACCAAGTGACACAATCAAAGTCAGAAGGGAAAATAATTCAGCCGCTACCCTTTGCCCTGCTCAAATTCTTCCTCGGATCATTTTACAATGTGAGAACCAATTCGGTTAATCCATTATTTTGATATTCTGCTATTTTTCTCTGTCTTATTGGCAACTTTTCTGTAATCATTTTCTTTACCCTGTTTTATGAACTAATAATTGTTTCTATGATAGTCTAGTTCTTGTAATGATGGAAGTTATTATCTCTTACTTAAAATAAAAACACATAATGGTCGTGCATTATATCAGCACGCATCAGCCATCTGGCTAGTAACCACATACAGCCTCAAAGAGCACATGTATTTAGGATAATTTCTATAGAAACCATTCTATATTTAAATAAAAAGTGATGGCACCTGGTCAAAAAACAAGTCTTAGTCTTGGATGACAAGCAGTATATAATTACTCGGGCCAGGAAGGAGAGCAGAGTCTATTCTGCAATTATAACCACTTTCCCTGCAGACAAGGAGAGTCACGGAGGGTCTACCCGAGACCCTTAAACAATTTATAAACACAAAATTTTAATAATCTCTCTCCCACTAAGTAACATAAGGTGTTCCACTAAATCTTTAAAAAAAAAATAAAGTTTGTCCAAGTTTGCCCCAGATGCATAATATCCAAATCTCTCTTTATAACCCTGTACTATCAATGGCTGAAGCAGATGCCCTTTGCCCTTATTACTAAACAGATTATTATTGTAAGGCCTTTGAGCCAAAAGATTCTTAAGAGTGTACTTTTAAAATAAATAATGTAAAACAAATATTCTTTCTTCCTGACATGGGAAAAAAGATTTGAGGAATAAAACAGAGTAGTCCACAAAAATTGACTAAGAAATATGTAAGTGATTAACCAGAGCCCATTGCTAAGGATATTCAACCACTTGTCTGCTTTAATACCTTGAGCTTGATAGCAGAAAGTATGAGACGAGAAGTCTCATTTATTTACCTTAATAAGCATCTGTTGGATCTCAGGCATGATTTTAAGCTCTGAAGACATAGAGATACAGGCCTGGAACCTGTTATTGACATGGCTTAGATGTTTATAAAGAAAATATCTTCACAAATGATACCACCAGTGAATGAAGTTACACAAGAGTGAATACGCAGAACATAGGCTGCATGAGGAGTGGGTCTCAGACTATTCCCCCAGGAGATTTCACATCGGTTTTTTTGTTTGTTTGTTTTTTCAGATTGATAAAAGGGCCCAAATGTTTAGGTTACATTATTTTCATTTATAAAGTACAGCTCAAGTTGTAGTTGAGCCCTTCACCCAGAGGGTGTGCTGAGTCCTCACATCAGGTGAGATTTTACATCTTAGCCACTACCTTCCCAGGTCTTGTTTCTGGGGACCAACATTCAGACACTTATTCTGGTTCAGCCCCAGATGGTGTTTTTCCTCTGAAGATGGGAATCACCAGGATTTGGGACCCCAAGTTGAAATTCAGAGTTGAGATGATTCCAAGGATCCCAATCAGGACTAACTCACTTCACAGACTCAGAATAGGGTGTATGGTATTTAAAATGTATCCCGATATCTCACCAAACGTACATGAGATTCAGTCGTAGCCTAAATCTGTCCTCCTCTGGACAGGCCATTTGGATTGAGTTCATCTGTATTGCTTCTCCTTCTGTTATTACTGCTCAGATTATCTTCTCCACAAAGTAGATCCTCCCAGTTTAAAAACATATTAATAGTCCTTCTTAATTAAAGTAAAGCAGAAGCTTCAAAGTATTGAAGAAAATCTAACACCTAAAAGAGACCATTTGACCTAATCAGATATTCTGAAGAAATGAATAGCGCTACACATGGTAGAATTTGAAACAGGAGCAAAGGACAAGAAACATTTATCCATCAGAAATGAGAGCATGTGGTTCACTATATCTCTGCTGAATCACTTCCTCAGACTGACCTCGGGGGCACCATTCCCTCCTGGTCCTCTTCCTCTTCCCTAGACATTGCTTCTCTGTCTGCTTTGTGCCATCTGACCCTTCAGCTCTGAAGTAGAACAGAAGTCACCCTTGGGTGGTCACATCTAGTTACTTAGCTTTTAATTTTGTTTATCAGCCAGTGAGCTTCTCATTTATTTCCCCAGCCTGGATGGTGTCCCTGGATGGCTTCATTCATATAACTAACATCTTTGTTTGGATAGATCCTAGATATCTGAAAGCCAACAGGTACATTTGTAATAGAATTAATTTCATTTCTCATGAAATTATTCACCATTCCTCCTCTAAAGTTTCCCCCACCTCTGCATATACTTTTCTACCTATTTCAAGGTAGTTGCTTAGGCTGAAACTCATGGGTTGATACTGATTTTTCTTGGTGTCTCATAGTCCCACATCAATATACTAATAAATCCTGTTGGTTCTCTCTTCAAAAGAAATCCAGAAAATGAATATATTTCACTACTTTTACTTCTAACATCCTAGTAGCAGAATCTATCATCTTCTCCTTTCTGAATTATTGCCTTCTTACTATTCTCCCTGTTTCCACTTTGCCTCTGGAGTAGATGCTCTGATAAACCATCTGTACCCCCATCGTTCTGAGGACTCACATCCCAGCTGCTCAGAGTGCTTTAACTGTGCTCAGCCATCAGTCCTTTCCAGGAGCTCCTTTCAGCTGAATAAAGCTCTTTGTCAGAAGTTACTCCTCCTTCTCAGGGGTGTCAGATGATTAGTCAATGCATCTACATAAAGGCCTGGCACCCTCACTCCAATTAGAGACAATTCCCAAGAGCAACCGTAGTTTTTACAACTCCTCGTGAAGTTGGTTGGACTTTGAGAACACATTGCAGCCCAATTTCTACAGTCATTGCTCTTGAGAGCACTTCCTAATAAACTTTCTGCCTGCTCATCTCCATCTCAGAGTCTGCTGGCTAGGAACACAATCTTTCACATCTCTCACTCAGTAACAAGACTTAGTTAGCCTTTTAAAACATACATAAGACCATGTCACCACTCTGTGCAAAACCTCCAATGGCTTCCCTTGTCACCCAGGGCCTAAGTCCTTATAATGGCCTGTAGTCAGTATGGTGTGGTCCCTACCACTCTCCCCCTTGCTCCCTCAGTTCCAACCATGATGACCTTCATATATTCCCAGAACATGCTAATCCACTCCTTGGAATTTTTTCCCAAGTTTGTCATTATTTCTTAATTTCTTCATGTTGCTTCTCAAACGTCACAGTAACAGTAAAATAAACCTTTTCCTATCCCATGTTATTTTTCTCCAGAACTCTTACCAAATTCTGACACTTTTCTATAATCCGATTTCCTTCACTGGATATTGAAGTCCATGAGGGTACAGGTTTTGTTCTGATCAGGAGCTACTTTGGTAGTATCTGGAATCGTTTGTGGCATTTTAGACACTCAATAAATATTCGTCCAGGGAACTTGCTGACTGATAGTGAGTTCTTTGCTTATGAACATTTCTTACATTTTTTTATGAAGAGTGCCATAATTTGGGTAAACTTTGAATTGACTATTCAAAAGAAAATAATCAACCTAATCTCAAGTTTGTTCATTTCACTGGGACAAATATCTCAAGTTCACAGGTCTATAACAAGGAGACAAAGGTAGAAAGGATAAAAGAAGTAGCAGGATGGGAGTAGCGGGTCTCCGCCCTCACCCTGTGCCTGCTCCATGCATGCACGCAGAAAGAGTGTAGCATGCTCAACAGTGTGGAATGCCTAACCATCTAGGCCAGAAGACAAGATACATTCTAGTCTCAGATTATCTAGCAAATAGCAGTGAAGTCTTAGGCAAGTAACTTAATGTCTCAGGGGTGAATTTTTATAAAATGAGGTTCTAGATCAGTGCAATCTTTAGGATACCATTCTTGCAAGACAAATGCTAAGAAGGCCTTCTTCAATCAAACAAGTAATCAGTACACTCTATATTCTACATCGGGAGGAGTCGCTCAGGTAAGAGACCTTTTAGGCTTATGTTTAGCCCACAGTTTCCCGTAAGCATTTGGCCACAGACCCTTTGCCTCCAGAACGTACACTCGCATCCCACTCACAGTGTAAACTGTTGAACTGCACAGTCCATAGAGCCTTCTTTCTGCTGTGATGTTTGATGAATGTCTGAAAAGAAGATAGTTTGGCAAAAAAAGAAAAGAAGAGACAGAGAGCTTCCACAAAGCTTCTAAATGAAGTGCTACTCGTGGTCTGGGGTGGAAAGAGAGCACAGTGAGATAGTTGGAGATCAGTAGATGTTTTCTGAATGGCAAGAAGGAAAGGAAGTGGTTCCTATTTCAGGTCTACCAACCATAAATCCAGTTGTGCCAACAGCAATTCACAAACCACAGATTTGGTGGCAGGAGACTATGAATTGAATAACAAGTGATAAATTAACTAGAAGACCTTGAAATAGATCCCAAAAAGTGCCTTATTATAAGATACGTGACAAAAAGTTGGCAGTGCAACATATTTAACAGAAACAATTAGGGATTCCATAGTGAATCATTTATATATGTCTGTGTGTGTATGTGTGCGCATGTGTGTATATACACATCATAAGGAAAACTTAAATTCTGACATGATATACTTCATAAAATCTGATGTTTTATTTAAAATAAAAGAAGGGAAAGCAAGAGATTCCTATTTTGTGTTCCTCATATATTTACATACCAAAAAAAAAAAAAAGCCTTCAAAAAGCTTTTATCACAGTCCACAGAAAGTTTTATCTGTATTACCCAGTTTTGACCAAAATAAAACCTGTGCTCAAAACCTATTATTAAATGGCTAAAACATAAAAGGTTTTAATAGATTTCTTTCGGAAGCTCTAAGCTCTTTCCATTCAGGCTCTGCTCATCAGGGCGAGCCACAAACCTCCCCAGCCTACAGGGCATCATGTCACAGACAAGAACAAAGATAACCAACGTTTTGTTATTAGAATCACATCTTGACTTTCAGAACCAACTGCATTCTAAATTACCTTCCACACAGTTGGGCAACCAAAAGAACAGGCTAAATGTAAGTATAGAGACACATACACCAAGAAAAAAACAACTTCTTACTAAGCGTATTTTACATTTGACCTTAATCCATCATTTCTTTTCATTTGTACTTTATAAAAATGCATGACTCAACAGAATTAGTGAAGGCCAAAGGTCAGAGAGCCAGTTTTTGCCATTTTGCCTGAGACTCTCTAATCGTGATTGGA
>CAUYRH010043153.1:0-15791 GCA_963574655.1 Perodicticus potto | reverse complement strand
TTGAGGCAGGCACCTGTAGTCCCAGCTACTTGGGTTTAAGAGAATCGCTTAAACCCAAGAGTTGGAGGTTGCTGTGAGCTGTGATGCCATAGCACTCTACCGTAAAACTTTCTCAATAAATAAATAAATAAATAAATAAGAAATTGTGTGTATAGATAAAGAAGAATGTGATCAGCAAAGGGCATACCTTATACCTGGAAAAATTAACATAGAATGGCCTAGAGCTGATCCTGGCTAAACTACCGAACTTTCAGGATAAAGAAAGCATTCTACATGCCTTCAGGCAAGAAAGCCTGACCTACACATGAAAAGAACCCCCATCAGCCTCAGACCTTCCCACAGCCATAGTCACACCAAAGGATACTATATAGTCATAGCTCAAAGAAGAGATGAAGAAAATTTCAAAAGTTAATCAAGAATATTTTATCTAGAAAGATGTCATCCACGTATAAAAGCATGAAGTGGAAACTCCCCAACATTCACCAATTCAGGAAATATAGCACTTATGAGCAAAACTGGAAACTGCAGATTAAAAAGAATCATATTTTCTAATCTTTTTCATAACTCGACTGAATCTTGAAGAAAGAGATATCACATACATAAGCATTTATCTAAAGTTCAGAAATTCTTTCATCTTACGTTAGTTTCTTTAGCTTCGATTATATAGATCAAAATTGAGATTATGTGTATTTAATATAAAATATGTAGTTCTTTTTGATCTACTTTCCTATAATTTACACAGAAAGAAGTATGAAATGATCATCCCCAAATGCTAAAAAAAAAAAAAATTATTTCTTGGTGGTAGGAAATTTTATGATTTGTTATTTTCCTCTTTGTCCTTTTCTATCTGACCTGGATTTTATATAATAATTACAAATTATTTTTATAAAACCAATAGTCATTCTAAATTTCTTAAAATTAAGCAGTCATTAAGAATGAGTTACATGAAGTAATATTTTATTTAGTGCCTATTTTATACTAGATATTTTGTATACATTGGATTATCTAATCCACATACAACTCATCAAGGTAAGAATTATAATCTTTATTTTCCAGAAGAGGAAACTGAGCATCATGGATGTTTGTTATTTCTAGAGTCACATTCTTTGTGCTCAGGTAAGCTTCTGTAGGCGACATGGTAAGGATGCTCAAGGGTGTTCATTACAAGGATGCCCAAGCTGGGAAAAACGGAGCGGTGGCAGTAGATGGGGAAGACCCCAAGACAAAGCCAGAGACCAAGAAGAGTAACACAGGAGCAAAGAAAAACAAAAAAAGAGGCAGCAGGAGAGCGTACAGTCCTGTATGACAACCTCCCAGATACGAAAACTTCCCCCAGCCACGCTCAAGATCAGCTCTTGGAATGTGGATGGACTTCAGCCGTGATCAAGAAGAAAGGATTTAATTGGGTAAAGGAAGAAGCCCTGTATATCCTGTGCCTCCAAGAGACCAAATATGTTTAGAGAGCAAACTACCGCTGAACTTCAAGAGCTGCCTGGACTATCCCATCAGTACTGGTCAGCTTCTTCAGACAAGGCAGGTACAGTGGTATGGGCCTACTTTCCTGCCACTGCCCACTTACAGTCTCTTATGGCACTGGTGAGGAGGAACCATGTCGGGAAGGATGGGTGATTGGGGCTGAATTTGACAAGTTTGTGCTGGTAACAGCCCATGCACCTAATGCAGGCCGTGGCTGGTGCGACCGGAGTACTGGCAACAGTGGAATGAAGCCTTTCCCAAGTTCCTGAAGGGCTTGGCTTCCCAAAAGGCCTTTGTGCAGTATGGAGATTTCAGTGTGGCTCATGGAGAACTTGACCTTAGGCCAGGCACAGTGGCTCACCCCTGTAATCCTAGCACTCTGGGAGGCCGAGGCCAGCGGATTGCCTGTGCTCAGGAGTTGGAGACCAGCCTGAAGGAGAGCAGATCCTGTCTCTAGAAATAGCTGAGTGTTGTGGAGGCCACCCATAGCCCCAGCTACTTGGGAGGGTGAGGCAAGCAGACCGCTTGAGCCCAAGAGTTTGAGGTTTGCAGTGAGCTTGATGCCACAGGACTCTACCAAGGAAAACAAAGTGAGACTCTCTCAAAAAAACAAAAACAAAAACAAAAAGTTGATTTTTGCAACTCCAGGGGAAAACAAAAGAATGCTGGTTGTACTCCATGAAAGTGCCAAGGCTTTCTACCCCAACACAGCCTGTGCCTATACCTTTTGGGTTTTTTTTTTTTTTTTTAATTTTCTTTGTTGTAATTTCTACTTTTTCTTTTTGGAGTCTAACAATGTTGCCCAGGCTAGAGTGCAGTGGCTCTTCACAGACACAGTCCCGCTACTGATCAGCACGGAAGTTTTGACCTCCTCTGTTTCCCACCTGGTCCTGTTCACCCCTCCTTAGGCAACCAGGTACCCCCTCAACCCTCCCTCCACAGGTTGCTATAGGTTACTATGTTGATGCTGAACTTAGTGTGGACACCCAGTGGCCATAGTGCACTATAGCCCAGAACTCCTAGGCTCAATCAATCCTTCAGCCTCAGCCTCCAGAGTAGATGGGACTATAGGCACAAGCCACAACACCCAGCCACCTTTTGGATTTAGACGATGAATGCGAGAAGGTTGGTTGGTGCCTTGATTAATTTTTGTTGCCCCATTCTCTGTTATCAGCATCAACTGACAACAAAATTCATTCCAAGGCCCTCAGCAATGATGGCTGCCCATCACCCTCCATCTAGCACTGTGACACCTCCCCCAGATCACTTCAAGAATTAGATTCCTCAAACCATTTACTCTTCAAATACTCTCTCATAGCAGGGTGGGGTGGCTCACACCTGTAATCCTAGCACTCTGGGAGGCTGACGCAGGGAGTGTTGCTTGAGCTCAGGAGTTTGAGACTAGCCTGAGCCAGAGTAAGCTCTCATCTCTACTACATATAAGAAAACTAGCCAGTGTAGTGGTGCAGGCCTATAGTCCCAGATAGCTGGAAGGCTGAGGCAAGAGGATTGCTCAAACCCAAGAGTTTGAGGTTGCCCTGAGCTACAGTGACGCCAGGGCACTCTATTCAGGCCGAGAGAATGAGACTGTTTCAGTAAAATTAAAATAAATAAAACCACTCATCTATAAAAATATGAATCGTCCAACCGAGAACCTAGAACGCACTTAGTTTCTGTTAAGCCCAGGTTTTCTGTTTTGTGGGGTTTTTTTTCTTTATCCTTTCTTTTTTTATTAAAAAAAAAAAAAAATCAAACAAGTCTACTGATTACTTCCTACCTCCTTTGAGCTGTCCACATGAAAATAAAAAGCCATAGTTTAAAAAAAAAAAATTCCAGTCACACAGCTAATAGCCCCTGCCACTAGCCAGCCTCCTGCTGGTTTTATCAAGTTCAGCCCCCACCCCTGTACCCACATGCGTGCACAAGGTCATTCACACATGCACATTTTTGCAATATTCCATCTGCCTACACCAGGAACTTATTATGACAACCAAATGCAATATCCATTTCCCCACCAAAGCTGTTATTCAATATCTCTGTGATTTGGGAAACAGCTTCTAGTCTCACCTGACTAGGGTCACACTTAGGTCTTAAGAGAAGTAATAATCACAGAGCTTCCTAGTCTATGTGAAACAGCTTGATGTCCAGATATATCCAGCCCTTTGAGATGCTCTGCTGGAAGTGCAGAAGTGGTGGCTGAAGTGCAAAGTACTATTGACTCCTAGTCATCGTCATCCATTTTCATTAGTAATGATACTTTGTACTTCTTTAGTGTTTGTGCTAAGGGTGGTTTCAAAATCCTGAGGAAGCTTATCAATTTCTAGGTATTTACATATCTCTTTTGCAATGAATATGTTATACGGGTGTGTGTGTGTGTGTGTGTAACTCATAGTACACTAGCCAAAAAGTAAACTCTTAATGACCCAAGAAAAGCAAACGGCAATAAGGGCAATCCACGATTCCCTGCCCATGCCAATGCTGGCCCGGAGATGAGAATGAGGCCACAGTCACAGTCATGAGTTAGCCCTTCGTTCTGCCTCCACCTCACCTGCTCTCTGGGATCTCATCTCCTACAAAATCCTCGGCTGCCCGGGACATGCGTCACGTGTGTTCTTGGTTACCCCATCGGACCTTCCTCTGTTGTAGCATGTTCTTAGTCATGTCCTCTGGCCCAAAGTAGACTTACAGGGCCAGGGCCCACCTGAGGCCCCATTGCTGCCATGGGGCCCTTACACACTAACCCGACTCCCACTGTCACCCGCAGTCTAGTTTCCACCTGGCAGCCAGAGTGGATTATGTAAAACATGAACCAGACTGTGGAATTCTAGGCTCCCAGCCCCATCATGGTGTCCTAGCCACATCCTGAATGGCTCGCCATAGCCTGTGACACTCCTCAGAGTGCGGCCCTATCTGCCTCTCTAACATGAACTCCAATACGGTCTTGGATTGGACTCAACAGGCTTCTCGGAAGCACACTTCCCTTGGCCCTGGCCAATCACTCTTGAGCCAGACAGTGAGCCTTGGTGCTCTTCCTTCCTGGTGAGCCCCCTGTAAACAGACCCTAACAGGCCCCTGCACCAAGCCCTCGGATGTGCCAAAGCTGCCCTGCCAATAGATCATCCCACAGGTGGGCTGACTAGTGTGGGCCGATAGGTGGGTGCCAGGGGACTTTGATATCATGTTCCCCATCCCCCACTGAAGTCATTCCACATAAGTATCTATGATCTAAGACTAATCAGGGAGCTGCAATCCCTCTAAACCCAACTACCCCAATCAAATTTCTTCCTGTCTGTCTTCTGAGTTGGAGATTCTGGAGCTGCCACTAATGAAAGCTGCTATGGCAAGAGAAGGTGGCACAGGGCAGCACCTGTAGCTCAGCGAGTAGGATGCTGGTCCCATATACTGAGGGTGGTGGGTTCAAACCCGGCCCCAGCCAAACTGCAACAACAACAACAAAAATAGCAGGGCAATGTGGTGGGCGCCTATAGCCCCAGCTACTTGGGAGGCTGAGGCAAGAGAATCACCTAAGCCCAGGAACAGCAGGTTGCTGTGAGCTATGACGCCACAGCACTCTACTGAGGGCAACAAAGTGAGACTCTGTCTCTAAAAAAAAAAAGAGAGAGAGAGAGAAACAGAAAAGAAAAAAGAGAAGGTGGCACAGGTAAGGTCATTTTAAGCCAAGTTTAATACCAAATAAGGATCATCATACCATAAGGGCTTTACACGCCAAGCTAAGCAATTGTTTCGTTTGATTAATTAGTGGTCTGGTCTCCAAAGAGGGAAGATCCTTCCTAGGAGATTCCAAAAATAACTATTGAGGCATGGAAAGAAAATACCAGAACAGAGCCAGTACCTATGGCTCAAGGAGTAGGGCGCCAGCACCATGTGCCTGAAGTGGTGGGTTCAAACACGGCCCGGCCAAAAACTGCAACAATAACAAAAAAAGAGATAATATTGTTCTGTCTTAGGTGGCACCTATGGCTCAACGGGTAGGGTGCCGGCCCCATATACAAAGGGTGGCGGGTTGGAACCCAGCCCCAGCCAAACTGCAACAACAACAACAACAAAAAATAACCAGGCATTATGGCGGGTGCCTGTAGTCCCAGCTACTCGGGAGGCTGAGGCAAGAGAATCGCCTAAGCCCAGGAGTTGGAGGTTGCTGTGAGCTGTGATGCCACAGCACTCTACCAAGGGCGACAAAGTGAGACTCTGTCTTTAAAAAAGAAAGAAAAGAAAAGAAATACTAGAACATCTTTCTTTTTAACATCGTCTGTTTTAATTTTCTTGTATACATTTTATTATAATCATATGGGGGGTTTTTTGTTTTGTTTTGTTTTTTTAGAGACAGAGTCTCACTTTATTGCCCTCGATAGAGTGCTGTGGCCTCACTGCTCACAGCAACCTCCAGCTCTTGGACTTAGGCAATTCTCCTGCCTCAGCCTCCCAAGTAGCTGGGTCCACAGGCACCCGCCACAACACCCAGCTATTTTTTTGTTGCAGTTTGGCCAGGGCTGGGTTTGAACCCTCCACCCTCGGTATATGGGGCCGGCACCCTACTCACTGAGTCAAAGGCACCGCCCTGTAATCGTATGTTAAGTATAGTAGAATGTGTTCATAATTTAATGTATATATGTTGTGGTTGCATGCCCAAAACCTTTTACTAGCAGGGGTGCAGGAACTGAGTTTGGAGTCCACTATTATAAACAGTAAATACCCATTTGGAGAACTTAAGTGGGGAAATAGCAATATTAGATTTTATTTTAGTAAGATCACTCTGTGTGAGGTGTGGAGAATAAATTACTTTGAGGTGGTAATTCAGGCAGAGGCACCAGGCTACCTGAACCCTCCTTGTAAGGGCTGGAACTGAAAAGTAGAAGTGGGAATGGGGCAAGCGGAGAGAAAGGAAGATGAGGATACTCAGCAGGTAGAGTTGACTTGAACTGGTGGTCAATGCATGGAATGCAGAAGTTTCAGATGACACGCAGGTTTCTAGCCTATGTAACCGAATGAAACCATTATTCAGGATAAGGAATAAGAAGCAGGTTATTGGACAGATTGAGGAAAAAAAACAAATCTAACCTTCAGATCTGATCCTCTCTTCTTTCCCCCCCCTGGAAAAATGGTCTCACTTTATCACCCAGGCTGGTCTCAAATTCCCAGCCTCAAGTGACCTTCCCACCTAAGCCTTCCAAGTAGTTGGGACTATAGGCCCAAGCCACCATGACCAGCAGAGACTCTTTTTTGAGCAACTAATCTGCATCAGTCAGGATCCAATCAGAATCAGGAACCAGGGCTCGGCGCCTGTGGCTCAACGGGCTAAGGCGCCAGCCACGTATACCTGAGCTGGCGGGTTCGAATCCAGCCCGGGCCCGCCAAACAACGACGGCTGCAAAAAAAAATGGCCAGGCGTTGTGGCGGGCGCCTGTAGTCCCAGCTACTTGGGAGGCAGAGACAAGAGACTCGCTTGAGCCCAGGAATTGGAGGTTGCTGTGAGCTGTGATGCCACAGCACTCTCTCCAGGGTGACAGCTTGAGGCTCTGTCTCAAAAAAAAAAAAAAAAGAATCAGGAAACAGAAACAATACAGAGACTTGAACTCAGAAAGTATAACATGAAATATTATTAACTGTAACAAGGGATTGGCTAGTGAGAAGATAAGTGCAATGAAATTAGGGATAGTCTGGCTGGGCATGGTGGCTCACACTTGTAATCAATCCTAGAACTGTGGGAGGCCAAGGTGGGTGGAATGCCTGAGCTCACAGGTTCAAGACCAGCCTGAGCCAGAGCAAGACCTCATCTCTAAAAGTAGCCAAGCATTGTGGGGATGCCTGTAGTCCCAGCTACTTGGGAGGCTGAGGCAAGACAATCACTTAAGCCCAGGAGTTTGAAGTTGCTGTGAGCTGTGATGCCACAGCACTCTACTGAGGGTGACAAAGTGAGACTCTTTCTCAAAAATAAATACATACATACATACATAAAATAATAAAATAAAAACAAAAAAGAACATTAATTAAATTATTTCCAAAAGAATTTCAAAGCACAATAAATATATTTTTTGTTTTTTACTCTTTTGTTTTTTGATCAACATAATTTAAGTGTGCCAAAAAACTATAGGTTCAAGTGTGCCATGAAGTAAAGAAAGGTTGAAAAACACTGCCCTAGGATAAGAAAGCTTTTTCACAGGGAGATCTTTTACCAGAGACACTCTGCTGTAAAATCGCCCACACAGGAATCTCAGGGAAGCTTCTGGCTGCTGCTTGCTTCTGCCATTATTCTTTCAAGAGCTGGGCACTGGAGAAGCCATCCATGAAGCAAGAGCCGGGTACTGGAGAAGCCGCCTACATTATAGCAGTCTGCTAACAGCAGTACAGAGAGGCAGGAAGGGAAACCTCTTCCTCATGAAGTGTCCCCTACACACACACTGTATACTGACAAAGCTGGACATCATGCTGGCTGGCAACACTTTTATATTTAAAGGCTCATGTTTATTTTTTGCAGAGCAGGTAATGCAAGATGGATTTGGAGCTGAGAGGCAATAAATAATAGCTGGCATAATCTACTGCTTTGGCTTCTTAGCTTCTATGAGAGCTTGTCGGTTTTATCTGGATTCAAACATATGTTCCCATTCCAAGTTTTAGGATCCCATTCTTTACTTCTTAATGCTCTACCTTTCATGTGAGAAACCTGGCGAACCTATGAGTTCAACCATCATTATAATTCAGCAAAACTGCATGTTTAAATTTATGTTCAATTTTCAACAATATTAGCCCTGTCATCACAAGAAATAAGAGATTCTTTCCAGGCTATCAGGGAGCTCTCTGGTTCTCAGACCATGACTTTAGTTAGAGTCAAGGACTAGAGCCTATCATTTTTCTCTCTGTAAGTGCTCGAGTGCACAGAAGAGGATCCCTTCCACAACACGGTCTTCATGGTCAGCAGTCAGCATTACTGTCACCACTGTCAAGTGTAGCAGCCACTTAGCTAAGGTATGTGCCACAGTTGGCATTGATTGTGAGGTCACTTCCTGTCATAAATTGTGACCATCTCATTTGCCATTGGCAAGGAGCTCAGCACTGCATTCCAGGCCAAAGGTATAACCAAACCTGTCCCCAAATCTCATGTTTGTGGGTCTATCTCCTGGTACCAGTTATGTATCTGTCAGGGTCCAGTCTGAAGACATAAAACACAAAGAGGTTTAAACAGGTAAAGTTTAATATAAGGAATTATTAATTAAGATGGGATCAGTGGGCTCCATGCCTGTGGCTCAGTGGGCTAAGGCGCCAGCCACGTACACCTGAGCTGGCGGGTTCAAATCCAGCCTGGGCCCGCCAAACAGCAATGACAGCTGCAACCAAAAAATGGCCAGGCATTGTGGCGGGCGCCTGTAGTCCCAGCTACTTGGGAGGCAGAGGCAGGAGACTCACTTGAGCCCAGGAATTGGAGGTTGCTGTGAGCTGTGATGCCATGGCACTCTATCCAGGGTGACAGCTTGAGGCTCTGTCTCAAAAAAAAAAAGAGAAGAAAGCCATTCCTGCCTCAACCTCAATTTGTAATCTTAAAATTATCCTGACATGTATTGGTGTCTGAGTTTGTTTTCTTCTTTTTCTTTTTAAAATTAAAGTATATAACTATCCAAAAAAAGAAAAAGAAAGAAAGTCATTCCTTCCTCCTGCCTTCCATGATGGGTCAGCCCCAAGATCATCTCTGGCGGGATGGCCTTTTGAGTGAGGGACGTACATTTTGTTGATCTTGGTGGTGCGGTGGATAGAGGGCTCTCTGAACAAGGTGTCTCTGGGGGCAGATTGCACGAGACTTTGAGTTCAGGCCTGGCCCCTCAGTGTTTCTTTGACCCTGGGATGTGGGTTCCCTTCTGTGGGCCTTTTCTGAAAAATGGGGGAAATGGGAAGAGTCATAGTCCCCACCTTGGAGGGCTGTGGTGAGGACTAAATGACAGAATAGGTCCAGGCAAACGCTAGGTGTCAAACATTGTCATCTGGGGATGATGTCATCGTCACTGCTATATCTGGCCTCTGGAGTGTTAGGCCTTATCACCCAAGTCCCTTCCCACTTAGACAGCATGTGACTGCCTTTGTCTTCCTGGGGTCCATCCAGGACAGACAATAGCACCCCTGTTCTCCGGACCCCGGGCCTGCTCCAATACCAGAGTTCTGCACCCACACGAGGGCCTTGCAAGGAGGGGTAGGGTGGTGTTTCAGGAAAAGACGATCCTCAACTTCGGAGCACAAACAGGTGTAAGAACAGGTCACAGCCCAGGGAGGGGTCAGGGAAGGACCTTCTCCTATAGACAAGGCCTGGTCCAGGCCCAGAGTGACCTGCAGCAGCCAGGACAAGACCCTGATGAGGTGCTTCAGCCTCTACTTACTGAGCAGCTGGGAAGTGCTGAGGCTTCGCGTCCCCAGCTCCCAGCCACACTTTGCAATCTGAGGACTGGGTAGGAATTTGCACCCCACACATTATTTTCTTAATTATGTTAAATCTGGTCTTAAACCCCCATTCATAGGGGAGGAAAGTCAATCTCCATCTTGACCTGTGGTAGATTTCTTCTGGCACTCTAGGGTCATACAAGGCTGTCAGGGACTTCCAGGGAGTCTGCAGGACAGGGAAGAGCCTCTGATCTTGGCCCCATCTGGGCCTGATTAGGCATCTCTGTCCCAACCCACAAGGTCCTCTCAGAGGTGGGAGGATCCTTCTCCAAACAGCCATGACTGTGGGTCTTTGGAGTCTGACCATCCACGTCCTCTGGGGCTTCCTGGGGGGGGGGGGGTGAATTAGCGACCCCAGCCTCCTCACCCTCGGGTCGGGGAGAAACTCTGAGCTCCCAGAGCGGCCTGCAGTGGTGACCAGCTCTCCATGCGCTGTCTGCCCACGCCCACCTGTGCTCCCTGATGTCATCTCCCAATTCAACCCTCCCCACTCTATCCTGTCCTCAGAATCTGCTTCTGGGAACTCAAACAGGACACCGTGTGCTCCATACAGCTACTGTTTAAGGGTCTTACAGACTTTCATGCACCCCGCCTTCCCCAGTGCTGTGGCACAGGCTCCACCCTCCCCCCCACTTGACAGATGAAGAAACTGAGGCTCTGACCCCTCTATGCCGCTGCCAAGCAGCCCCTAACCATTACCCCCACACTGCCTCCCTCTCCCCTCTGCTCCTGCATCGCACTCCACGTTTGGGTCTTCACCTCCCAAAAGAGGAAAGGGTCGTTTTCCGTGCCGTCTCCTGGTTTGGATGCTGAACTACAACCACCATCCATGAACCCCTGAAGCGGGAGCCCCCAGACTGAGAACACTGGACTCCACCACCTTCCTGAACTGATGGAAGAAAAAAGCTCCTCTACTTCCCTTTGAGTCTTAGCAGCAACAGCAAAGAAAAAAATACCAAGTGATTTCACAATAAATTATTCTGCCTTGCCTTACAGATAAGAGAGCAAGTAATACACAGCTGGTGAGGGACGGGGCTCGGCTGGGAACCCAGGCCTCCCCCACTTTGCGCTGAGCTCCTCCTGAATCCACAGGAGAACATTGATCCCTGTTCCCCCTTCCTCAGAATTCCTGAGGGCTACTCAGTTCCCAGCATAGTACTAAACACTTCCAGCAGGGCTGACATTCCCATTTCACAGATCCATAAACTGAGGCTCAGAGAGACGCTGCAGCTATTTCTTGCACTTCTCTCTGTCCTTCCTAGGGCTTCCCTTTTGTGGGAAAGACCCTCAGGAAATCTCTCATCTCTCAGCAGAGATCAGTCAATGAGGTAACGTTGGTGCCCCCTCTGGCACCCCGTCACCACGCAAATAAAAACAGCCGGGACACGGATTGAAGGTACAAGCCTGCAAGAGGTGGACTTCCCATAGGTGCAGGTGGAGCCCCGAGTAACCTCTGTCGTGGCCTTTTATTGAAGCATTTTACAACAGGTGTGAGGGGTCCACGTACTGGAGCTACGTGCTTTTTCTCCACCGGCTGGACTCCCACCCTGCTGCACCACAAATGGCCAGAGTATAACACCTGCTTGCTAACCAGCAACCAATCTTATCTCATTAACACCTGCAGTTGTTTGAGGGCTTCTCTCCAGGATGCAAAACATCTCCATGCCGGCTAGGAGATTGTCTCCCTCCCAGTTCCTCCCTCAAGGACCAGTGGCCACTTCTATAAGCCTGGTGCTTGGTCTCCTACAAGGTAATCATACAGACTCCATGGGGCTCCAGCTAATTCTTCCCTCCTCCTTGGTTTAGAGAGGCCAGAGACCACCATGCTACCCCTAACATCCTGCACTGTCCTGGTGATTCAGATGATGCAATTAACCTGAGAGCCTTTCTCTGCCCTAGGCAGGAAGACGACAGCCCTTGGCAATAACCTTGAAACCCAGTCACAGAAATGAAGGGGACCTACCAACTCTTAAAGCATCTTCCAATCTAAAAAATCTGAGATTCTAAAATAATAATATGCCATCTAATACATGCTACCAAAGCATAATGTTAACATTGTACATATAATTACTATATTATAACATTAGCCAGTTGCTCTTGACGTTGGCCAAAGTGAGAACTTCAGAACTAGCCAACATTGACCTTGTATTTCCTATGCAGCTACTATCTTCCAGAACCAGCCCTTCTACCATCAGCCCTTCTGCCCCACATCTCCAGCCAAAGAACAGAGTTTAACACCTGCTCTGACCATGCCCTGGAGTTGTAAAAGGGAAAGTAATTAATCACAGGAAATACTTCAGGGAAAATCTGTAAGATCGAGTCATGCTCACCATTGGGGTGACCACACTGGACAGCAGTTAATGAAAGTGTCAACACTACACAATCGGCTGTGCACTCGCAATGGAGACACCAGGATTCCACACAAGAGAACCTTCCTGTGTCAGCTTGGCTGACAGTGGGACTCAGAGTCTTAGAGCTGCGTGACACAGTAACACCAAATTTTCCTTGCACTGGGCCCTGATTTTAAATCCCATCTTTATCACAGACGTGATGTGTGACTTACAGCAAGATACTCAACCTCTCTGAATCTCAGCTTCCTCATCTAGAAAATGGAAATTAAAATAAGTAACTTCTTTGAACCCTTCCTACATGCCATGCTGGCCTCCACATGAGTTGCTTCAACAAACCTTCACAAAACCCAAAAGAAATAGGTGGATTTATTATTCCCACTTTACAGACTTGAAAAGTGAGCCTCAGGAGTGAAAATAACTTGCCCACAGTCACACAGCTCTTGAATGATAGTGGTGATTTGAACCCAGGCCTGTTTGGCTGTAGAGGCCATACCCTTGGTGACCACACCTTAGTAGAAATGATGGCATGGATGACACATACAGAAAGGGCATGGGGAAGAGCCACAAGGTGGATGCTGGCCCCTGTCACCCGCTTCTGCCTTTTCCCTGCTCTCCTCCCTCCACCCACCCACTTCCTTAGGCTCTGTGATAGCCACATCCTTATTAGAATTCTCCTCCTGGCCCTGCCAGGATCCACAGCTCTGATGCTGTTTGAAAAGGAAAGGGCCCACTCCCAAAACCACAGGGCCGCACACACTTCCTTTCTGGACTTTGTTTGCCCAGGGCACAGAGCCTGTCCCTAAAGCTTATCAGTTTTGGCCAGAAACCCCTGCCACCTGGTGCCAAGAGGACCTCTGCCTCTCCTGAAGAGCTCCTCTGAGCCACAGCCCTGGCCAGGGGCTGGACTTCCTGCCCGCTTGCCCACCCACCTGGGCTTCAGCACTCAGGCTATAAAAGCTGTCTTTCCGGGAATCTGGAGACAGAGGCCAGGGAGAGATTCCAGACAGCCCCGTCCTTGGAGAGGTAAGGCCAACAAGGTCAACGTGACATTTCTCTAACATGTCTTGAGCATCTACTACAATGTGGTGAAGTGGGGCACAGACTTTTAGTGCCAGGGAAGCCTGGGCTAATCACAGCTCTGTCACTTACCACCTGTTGTCAACTTGGGTAAGTCATTTCTGCTTTCTGAGCCTTAGTTTCATCATCTATATAATGGGCTTGGTATAGATGATCCCAGACCGTCATGGTGAGGACTCCGTGAAGCTTGTAAGGTTCTCAGCATAATGTCTGGCACACAGCTAGGACTACAGGAGACGTGGAGGCAGTGGAGAGGGCAGGAAGACAGGCATAAATCCCTGAGAGCAGGAAGGGGAGAAACTTGGCTTAGGGGAACTGCTGGAAAAGAGCGGCTGACACAGAGACCACCTAAATGCCAGTTGCAGGAATAGTGGATGAATTTAAGTACAGCCTGAAAGCAAACACAAAACTTTCTTTTTCTATTACCCAATGTAGTCACTGTTTTGAATTCTTATGCCACCAAAGAGCAAAAAACATGATCCTCAGGCAATGCCAGGATTTCCTCAGGCACCGCAGAGTAGGCTCCACCACTTGACAGTCTCCTCTCCATGCTCAGGGGCAGGGTCTACACCCTGGGTGGCTTCTTCATGGGTGTGGCCTGGGAGGGAGTGGTGGCTCCTCTGCCCGCCCTGCTCAGGCTGACATCTACCCTAGAGGTGTCTGCATCCCGGCTGTCATTGCATTCCAGAGGCTTCTGTCATTGCATTCCAGAGGCTTTGTTACCTGGTGGTATATTCTTGTTCACCCAGAAAGACCCCTGCCAGCAAACTCTGGGGTCTTGGCCACTTGGGCAGGGCTGAAGTCCTGCTGGTAGGAACTGGTACAGACACACTGGTTGAAATATTCCCTTACTGCTTGGTAAAGATCCGTGACTTCAAGCCCCCCAGGTGCCTACCCCCCTGCCACCCTTGCCACTATGGCACCTGCCCTATGACCTCTATGCTTCTATGGAACCAAATGCTTCCAAGGTTAAAAAGAGTACCACATCCATTGACATCTCACTGTGTCACCCAGCCGCTGGGTGCTTACTGTGGCTAAGTCCTTTGCACATGTTATTAAATGTATCCCTCACAACAACCTCTGATTATCCCCACTTTACAGATGAGAAAACTGAAGCATGGAGGGGTCAAGTGACTTGCTCAGGTCACAGAGTCAGGAAGTGGCAGAGTCCAGCTTTAAAGCCAGCCCAGACCGTGGGAAGGATACTCCTGGGACCTGCAAGCACAAACACATGGTGGTGGGAAGTGTGGGCTGTGTCCAAGGATCTGCTAGGGGCAGAGGCAAAGGAAGAGAAGCTGGAGAGAAGGTTCTAGCAGAGGCAGAGCTGGGAGACACATGGTGGCGGGTACCCAGCAAGGACATCAGGGTTCCCATCTCTATGTTTGCAGGTCCTGGCCAGGAGGATGCTGCTGTTCTGGGGGCTACTGCTATGTTGGGTGCTCCTGCCCCAAGGCCAAGGGGGGACCCAGAACCTACTCTTTCTGCGGATCAGCAAAGATCAGCTGGAAACAGGTAAGAGTTAAGGAGTGAGCTGTGGGAGGCAGGAGCTCAGGGACAATGGGTTGAGAAATGCAACTACCTCCTGCTCAAAGCTCCTCCTCCTCTGGCCTTCCCCTTTCAGCCACACAGAATTCACCTTCCTTCACCCAGAGCTGGCCCTCCCCTCCTCCAACCCTTTCCATGGCTCCCCAGTGCCTTCAGGAGCCCTGAGCCCTCATCCTCGTGTTCAAGGGCCTGCATCTCTGGCCTCTCCCACACCACCTTCCCTAACCACCCTGCAGACCTGCTTCACTCTGCTGCTTCTTTTGCCTAAAATGTCCTTTCCTTTCCTCAACATGGTGAATTCTGATGTATCCTGGAAGGCAAAGTTCTAACCACCTCCTCTGGGAACTCTCTTGATCTCCCCAGGGAGAAGGAATCTCTCCTTCCTCTGGGTCCGCACAGCCCTGTGGTGAAGTCTCCTCAGTGGCCAAGTCTATTGTACCTGTTGTCCTGTGTCCATCTGCTTGTCTGTTCTCTCTCCCTAACCGCTGACTGTGAGGTGCTTGGTGCCCACCCACCTCCCACCCTGTTCACCACAGTCTACCTCACTGACTTTTCTGTTTCCTAAACTCACCGGCTCATCGCCGCCCCAGGGCCTTTGCACTTGCTGCCCCTCTGCCTGCACTGCTCTACTCCAGGCCTCTCAGTAATGGAGTCCTTCACTTAATTCAGGTTTCGGCTCAATGCCTTCTTCTCTGAGAGGCCCTCCCCAATCACCCCATCTAAAATAGCCCCTACTCCAGGGGTGCTCCATTCTTTTTTTTTTTTTTTTTTTTTTTTGAGACAGAGCCTCAAGCTGTCACCCTGGATAGAGTGCCGTGGCATCACAGCTCACAACCTCCAATTCCTGGGCTCAAGCGAGTCTCTTGCCTCCGCCTCCCAAGTAGCTGGGACTACAGGCGC
>CAUYRH010043151.1:0-16002 GCA_963574655.1 Perodicticus potto | reverse complement strand
CCCCTCCATGTCGCAGGCCTGGCTGACACAACTAGGAGCCAGGGTGTCAGACCAAGAGGCACAGTCCCTAGCAGCCAGCTCTCTGCAAAGGGGTACAACCTATAGGCAGCACAATCACCACAGCACAGCCTTGCGGGTGCTCTACCCTGAGAAACTACAAGCCACGCACCAGGGCAGACCCAGGCCCATTACATCCTGGGCCTCGTTCCAGGGAGGCCCATCCACGTGTGGTGCCATGAGCACCATGCTGCCCCATGCTATTCTCTGCCTGTCATCTCTGAGGACTTAGCGCAGTGCCACCTCCTCTGGGCGGCCTTCTCAACTCATGCTGGACACCTGGGTCAAGTGCCACTGCACACCCTGCTGCTTACTGGGAGCTCCCCAGGGCAGGGACTACATGGTGACTTCCTTGGTGTCCCCAGGCCCTGGTTTGTGGGGGAGGGTCCGCAAGAATCAAGCCCATCATCATTAGTAGGATTGTGGAGTGAGCAGGACATGAGCACCCAGGAGAAGCATTGCCTGCTTGGGGTGCTCTGATCAACATACCGACTCAATCAAGTCCAGGGCTTCAGAGAGGCTGGAGCCCACGGCAGGGATGATGAGGTTTGCTGCCTCCACCACCCACTTGTAGGGCAGGCTCGTTTCTGACGGGGAGTCCTCCTGGTCCTCACGCGTGGGGAAGTCCTCCAAGGGCTCTGGCGTTCGCACCCCATCCAGCTCTGCAGGGACAGGCTCCGGTGCCTTAGAGGTGGCGGCTGCTACGGCCTCCTCCTCACTGCTTTCCTGCTCCTTTGTGACGGGCAGCACTGAGGGCCAGTTGGTCACAATACTTTCCTATTGGACACAAGGGCACATTTTTGAGATTTTTTATTATGAGATAGAGACTACGCAGTAATTTCCAGCTAAGAACATGTAAGTTGGATCTAATAACGAAACTCAACTGAGCCAAACTGAAAAACAGTCCATAAAAATAACTAGCTATATCATATACTTCAAATATATCAATGTCGGGGCCGGCTAAATCCTAGCAGTCTGGGAGGCTAGGGTGGGTGAATTGCTTGAGCTCAGGAGTTCAAGACCAACTCAAGCAAGAGCAAGATCCTGTCAATAAAAATAGCCAGGCTTTTGGCAGCACCTGTGGCTCAAAGAAGTAGGACGCCAGCCCCATATGCCGGAGATGGCAGGTTCAAACCCAGCCTGGGCCAAAAACTGGAAAAAAAAAAAGATAATAGCTGGGCATTGTGGTGGGCGCCTGTCATTGCAGCTACTCAGTAGGCTGAGGCAAGAGGATCACCTGAACTGAAGAGTTTGAGGGTGCTGTGAGCTATAACGCTATGGTACTCTACAAAGGGCAACAAAGTGAGACTCTGTTTCATATATACATATATATATAAACAATGTCACAGGACTAATAAAGGCTGATGAAAGAGACAGTGCAATTATTAATAAATGTAATGTCTGGTCCTAGACTGAATCATAGGCAAGAAAAAAATGGAACACAGTCTGTAGACTACATAAAATTCCTGAACTCAGGTTAAATACCCTGAATTGGTAAGTGAATAGCCTAATTCTAAGGAAACTTCCCACACTAAAGCATCAGGAGGTAAAGGGGCATAATATATGTAACCGACTCTCAAACAGCTCAGATGGAAACAGTGATTATCTAGAGAGAAAGATAAAGATACTCTGGCAAAACATTAAAAATTAATGAACCCGGCTCGGTGCCTGTGGCTCAACAGGCTAAGGCGCCAGCCACGTACACCTGAGCTGGCGGGTTCAAATCCAGTCCGGGCCGCCAAACAACAATGAAGGCTGCAACCAAAAAATGCCTGGGCGTTGTGGCGGGTGCCTGTAGTCCCAGCAACTTGGGAGGCGGAGGCAGGAGACTCGCTTGAGCCCAGGAATTGGAGGTTGCTGTGAGCTGTGATGCCACGGCACTTTATCCAGGGGGTCAGCTTGAGGCTCTGTCTCGAAACAAAAAATTAATGAACCCATGGCGGCGTCTGTGGCTCAGCAAGTAGGGCGCTGGCCCCATATACCGAAGGTGGTGGGTTCAAAGCCAGCCTCAGCAGAACTGCAACAAAACAATAGCTGGGCGTTGTGGAGGGTGCCTGTAGTCCCAGCTACTCGGGAGGCTGAGGCAGGAGAATCGCCTAAGCCCAGAAGTTGGAGGTTGCTGTGAGCTGTGTGACACCACGCCACTCCATCAAGGGCAATAAAGTGAGACTCTGTCTCTATAAAGAAAAAAAAAATTAATAAACCCAGTGCAAAGCGTTATGTCAAGTTCTTTGTAGAACTCTTGCAACTTTTCTCAATGCTTAATATTCTAAAATGAAAGCTTAAGAAATGCCTCTATACTAATCTCATGATTGGGGAAAAAAAGAAAAAAGAAGAAAATCCTTTGCAGAAATAGCACTCCTGGCAGAACCGTAGACGCAAGATTGGTGCCAGGGCAGCCTTGAAGACAACCCATGTCAGGAGGTAGGGCCAGCCTGGGCAACATAGTGAGACCTCATACCTACAAAAATTGTTTCTTTTTTTTTTTCTATATTCACGGTTTAAGTTCACTACAAAATTTTAAAAAATTAGTCAAGTGTGGTAGGTGCCTGTGGTCTCAGCTACTCAGGTGGCAAAGGCAGGAGGATCACTTGAGCCAAGGAGTTTGAGATTACAGGAAGCTACTGCACTCCAGCCTGGGTGACAGAACAAGACTCAGTCTGAAAATAAACAAACAAATAAATATTTTAAGGAAAAAAGAAAATGGCACATGTAATTAACAGAGGCCCCATGGAAAGACAGGAGCAAAATCCTGTTAATGGGGGAACAACGAGGCTAGAGAGACAGCATAGACTCCCAGTCCAGACGGAGCTGTGCCATTTACTAGCTGACCTCTGGCAAGCTGTGTGACCTCTCTGAGTCTCGGCATCCTTGCCTGTAAACTGAGGACACTAAGTCTACCATGCAGGATTATTTTGCAGATCAGCAAAGATATATAAAGTACCCAGTCTATGTGGTAGCTATTATTGTCAAGTGAACGAAATGAAAATGGTTTGTGAAATGTGTACAAGCAGAGGAAGAAAAAGAAGTTTGATTAAAAACTTGTATAACTGGGAAGCGCCTGTGGCTCATCGAGTAGGGCGCCGGCCCCATATACCGAAGGTGGTGGGTTCAAACCCGGCCTTGGCCAAACTGCAAACACAGAAAAATAGCCAGGCATTATGGCAGGCGCCTGTAGTCCCAGCCTAAGCCCAGGAGTTGGAGGTTGCTGAGAGCTGTGTGACGCCATGGCACTCTACCGAGGACAACACAGTGAGACTCTGTCTCAACAACAACAAGTTACCAACATGAGAATGCCGCTTTGAAAACAGTTTGGCAGTTTCTTATAAGTTAGGTATACAGTTACCTTATGACCCAGCAATCAATCCCATGCCTAGGTATCTACCCAAGAGAAATGAAAACTTAACGTTTAGGCAAAACCTACACATAGATATTTATAGTGGCTTTATTTGTAAACGCTAGCTGGAAACAATGTCCCTCGGATGGTAAACGGATGAACAACATGGCACATCACACAATATGTTACTCGGAGATAAAAAGGAACAAACCACAGATACACACAACATGGAAGGGTCCTAAGTGTACACAAGTACATTCTAATTATCATTCCATTTTCATCATATTCTTGCAAAGACAAAGCTATAGAGACAGAAGACAGGCAAAATGAGATTAAAGGAATTGCAGGTTGATGGAAATGTTCTATATCTTGATTGTGGTGATGGTCACATGACTATGTATTGGTCAAAATGCACAGAACTCTCACTAAAAAGGGTAAATTTTGCTGTGTATAAATTATACCTTTACAAAATAAAGAAGTGAGGAAAATGCCAAGAAACTAGGAAAAAAAAGTTACTATGTGATAAAGGGATAACATTCTTAATACACAAAGTTTACAAATCAATAAAAAAAACAAAAACAAATGGAGAAAGCAAAAAATTAAAGAGAAAGTCACCCTGACCAGTCATCAAGGAAATGAAAATCAAAACAATCAAATATATACCATAAATATGCAATTTTTGTCAATTTTATTTATTTTTTGAGACAGAGTCTCACTATGTTACCCTCAGTAGAGTGCTGTAGCGTCACAGTCACAGCAACCTCACGCTCTCCAGCTCAAGTGATTCACTTGCCTCAGCCTCCCAAGTAGCAGGGGACTATAAGGGCCTGCCAAAATGCCTGGCTGTTTTTACAGATGAGGTCTTGCTCTGGCTCAGGCTGCTCTTAAACCTTTGAGTTCAGGCAACCCATCTGCCTTGGCCTCCCAAGTGGCGAGATTACAGACATAAAGCCACTGTGCCCAGCCTGTCAATTATATTTTAATAAAGCTAGGAAAAAAACATAAAGATCAACTCCAAAATAAGAACATGATAATGCATCTGTTGCTCATAACACTGGCAAAGATGTTTCTCATATAACCAGTCCCCTATATTTTGCTGAGAGCAGGATAAAACAGCACAACCCCTCCAAGCAGCACTTCAGCAATGACTATGAAAACTTCAAATGTCCATATTATGTTACACCATCATTCCACATCTACAAAATTAACCACATAAATTGGCAAACATACAAAGAAATTGAACAATGATGTTCATTATTGCATTGATGGAAATGGTGACAGATGTTCACCATCAGAATTAGATAAAACATGACATACTCAAGAATGGTTGTAGAGACCAAGCACCATGGCTTACACCTATAATCCTAGCACTCTGGGAGGCTGGGGTAGGATGATCCCTTCAGCTCAGGAGTTTAAGATCAGCCTCAGCAAGAGCAAGACCCTGTCTCTACCAAAAATAGAAGAATTAGCCAGTAGTGGCAGGCACCTGTAGTCCCAGCTACTTGGAAGGCTAAGGCAGGAGGATCACTTGCACCCAGGAGTCTGAGGTTTCTGTGAACTAGGCTGACACCCTGCCACTCTAGCCTGGGCAACAGAGTGAGTCTCAAAAAAAAAATAGCGTGAAGATCTGTATACACATAAACAACAGGGATAGGTATATTAAGTAAACAAAGCTCTAAGAAAGATACAATATAGATAAAATATGACATTTTGAACTTACTACCCTTAGTATTAAGTGCTGGCAAATATATTAGACAATGTATCAGTTCTCTCTCAAAGTTGAGATGAACTGGCACAGCTTCTGCATTGTCCAATTCCATAAAGTCTGTTACTTTTTACAGTTATCATGAATTACTCCTGAACCACAAGAAACAACTTTATACTGGTAATACACACATTAGCAGGCAATGTAGCAAAATGTATCAAAGTTGTTGTTTTTTTTTCCTCGAAATCTGTCTATCTACCTCTAGGAATTTCTCAAGAAATAACTTAGCAACGGAACAGGGATTGGCCACAAAGCCAATCATAAAAAGTTGTCTCTTTTATTGAGACAGAGTCTCACTTTGTCGCCCTGCCGTGGCATCATAGCTCACAGCAACCTCAAACTGTTGGGCTCAAGCGATTCTGTCTCAGCCTCCCAAGAAGCTGGGACTACAGGTGCCTACTATGCTATTTTTAGAGATAGAGTCTGCTTTTGCTCAGGCTGGTCTTGAACTCTTGAGCTCAGGCAATGCACCCACCTCAGCCTCCCAGAGTGCTAGGAGTATAGGCATGAGCCACCGTGCCGGGCCTACAATGTTTTTTTTTTCTTTTGAGACAGAGCCTCAAGCTGTCACCTTGGATAGAGTGCAGTGGCATCATAGCTCACAGCAACCTTCAATTCCTGGGCTCAAGTGAGTCTCTTGCTTCTGCCTCCCAAGTAGCTGAGACTACAGGCGCCCGCCACAATGCCCGGCCGTTTTTTTCCTTGGTTGCAGCTGTCATTGTTGTTTGGTGGGCCCGGGCTGGATTCAAACCTGCTAACTCAGGTGTACGTGGCCTGGTGCCTTAGCCCGTTGAGCCATAGGCGCTGAGCCTAAAATGTTTTTTCTAATAACAAAAAATTGGAAGTCATCTTTATGTTTGTGGGTAAGGAACTAGTTAACTAAATGATATAAGGGGCTCAGCGCCTATAGATCAACAGCTAGGGCGCCAGCCACATACACCCAAGATGGTGGGTTCAAATCCAGCCGAGGCCTGCCAAACAACAACTACAACCAAAAAAAAAATAGCCGGGCGTTGTGGCAAGCGCCTGTAGTCCCAGCTACTTGGGAGGCTGAGGCAAGAGAAGGGCTTAAGTCCAAGAGTTTGAGGTTGCTGTGAGCTGTGATGCCACTGCACTCTCCTGAGGGTGACATACTGAGACTGTTTCAAAAAATAAATAAATAAGATGATATAAGAAAACTATTAAAACGATGGTAGGAGAGGACCAACAAAGATGAAAGCAACACACCAACTGGAAACCCCAGGGGTCACGGTCAGGGGCTCGGTCCTGGCCCAGCACAGCCAAGTCCTCGACAAAGTGCTGGGGAATGAAGCTAAGTCAATAAACTGACTTTCAGCAAAGGAGTTTAGAAGGAAGGAAGGACGGACTAAGGAAGATCTGTTCCTCTGCCTGATGCCGAAATACTTCTCAAAGTCTGCTGACATCCACTGTTTCTCTGTGGAATGGAGGCCTTTCCTTCAATAAAAAGACTGAAAGCTCCATCCCTGTAAACATGAAAGAGATAAAGTCTCCATCTTTCTTTAAGGCTGCATAATATTCCATGGTGTACATATACCACAATTCGTTAATCCATTCGTGGGTTGATGAGCACTTGGGCTTTTTCCATGACTTAGCAATTATGAATTGGGCTGCAATAAACATTCTGATACAGATATCTTTGTTATAATGTGACTTTTGGTCTTCTGTATATATACCTAGTAGAGGAATTATAGGATCGAATGGCAATTCTATTTTTAGATCTCTAAGTATTCTCCAAACATCTATCCAAAAGGAGCGTATTAGTTTGCATTCCCTGGGCCAAACTTACTAACTGTAGAATATAAATGTATCAACACAATAACTAAGGAAATGCCATGAAAGCAATGTTAACCAGTTTGACGAAAACATTTCAAATTGTATATAATTCCAGCACATTGTACCCCATGACTACACTAATGTACACAGCTATGATTTAATTAAAAAAAAAAAAAAAAGACAAAGCACACTACTTAGATTTTTTTACACACTGAAACTGTCAGAAGTACTCCACTAGTTAGAGGACATGCTGGGAGTGGGACTAGTGGAAGAAGTCATTTTACTTTTCCTTTTATAACTTTCTCTACTGCTTGAATGTTATCCTACAGGTACATTCATACTAGGGAATCAAGAAATAAGTCAGGCGTGATGACATGAACCTGTTGTCCCAGCTACTGGAGAAGCTGAAGCAGGAGGATAGCTTAAGGCCAGGAGTTCAAGTTCAGCCTGAGTAACACAGCAGATCTCATCTGTTAAAAAATAAAAATAAGGGCTCAGCACCTGTGGCTCAACAGGCTAAGGTGCCAGCCACGTACACCTGAGCTGGCGGGTTCAAATCCAGCCCAGGCCCACCAAACAACAATGACGGCTGCAACCAAAAAATGGCCGGACGTCTGTAGTCCCAGCTACTTGCGAGGCAGAGGCAGGAGACTCGCTTGAGCCCAGGAATTGGAGGTTGCTGTGAGCTGTGATGCCATGGCACTCTACCCAGGGAGACAGCTTGAGGCTCTGTCTCAAAAAAAAAAAACAAAAAACAAAAAACAGTCCACACTTGTCAGTATTAAAGATGTCATCATCTTTGAAGCCTCTGGGGAAGTCCAGTAACTTTTTGGTGAACTCTTCTACAACTCCATGAGGAACTTCACTGGATTCACCACACAAGACATTCTGGAAGATCTCATGTTGCAGTTTAAATTTCTCAAGCCAACAACTTCCTACTTGAAAATGTACCACCCCAAATTCCCATTCAAATTACTTATTTATTTAGTCTCCCTCTATAGCCCTGGGTAGAGTGCTGTGGTACCACAGCTTATAGGAACCTCAAACTCTTGGGTTTAAGTGATCCTCTTGCCTTAGCTTTCCCAGTAGCTGGAACTACAGGTGCCTGTCACAATGCCCAGCCAGAGTTTCTATTTTAATAGAAATGGGGTCTCACTCTTGTTTAGCCTAGCACTCTGGGAGACCAAGACAGGTGGATTGCCTGACCTCACAGGTTCGAGACTAGCCTGAGCAAGAGCAAAACCTCATCTCTAAAAATAGCCAGGCGTTGTGGCAGGTGCCTGTAGTCCCAGCTACTTGGGAGGCCGAAGCAAGAGAATTGCTTAAACCCAAGAGTTTGAGGTTGTGAGCTGTGACGCCACGGCACTCTACCAAGGGCACACAGTGAGACTCTGTCTCCACATTAAAAAACAAACAAACTTCTTTGAGGGAAGTTTTCCTCCTTTTCCATTGTAGATCTCTGCTTTTTTCACCATCTTTCTCCAAGTACTGGTGTTTACATTTTTGAATGTTGCTAACTGTGCTCTTGCTAACACCAAAATGTTTCACCATCTTTCTTTGGCTGCTACTTTCCAGAAAACATAGATCAACTTTTTTCTTTCAATGTAGCTCTTTGAATAATTTCCTTTGGGTCATGATGTCTCAATTAACTGAAAATTAAAATTTTTCAGTTATTGTAGGATGTACCTACAATTCAGACCAGACCTTCACGTTGAAAAAGTCTTGTACAACACATGATGGGATATTGCGATAGGATGTTAGGCCTAATCCAACACGCAGTAATAAAACATGAAAAAAGAACTTATACTAAAAAAATCAGATACAAATAAGGGGCAAAACCCATACCTTCTATCCGTTGGTGTAGAGTAGACTACTGGTTAAGTTATAAATGATAAATTGTGTGTCACAGTCCCAAGTGGTCAAGATACAACTTACAGGTGATCAATGTATAGAGGTCAGTCTGCCATTGAATATATGTGATGCACGTCAGGTCTATGAAAATTAGGTCAACTTAAGGAGGTGGTCAATGGAGGAAGACGGACAACTACGAAGTTTCTACTGTATAAAGACTGCTCTGGGATACACAACAAGGATGTTAACATGTGCACATACTGGTTTCTTTATTAAAACTGCAAATGAATGCCAGGCACAATGGCTCACATCTGTAACCCTTGCACTGGGAGGATCCCTTGAGCCCAGCTTCATCAAGAGCAAAACCCCTTATCTCTACTAAAAATAGAAAAAATTAGCCAGGTATTGTGGTAGGTGCCTGTAGTTCCAGCTACTCGGGAGGCTGAGGCAGGAGGATGGTTTCAACCCAGGAGTTTGAGGTTGCTGTGAGCTAGGCTGATGCCACAGCACTCTAGCCTGGGCAACGGAGGGAGACTGTCTCAAAAAAAAAAAAAAAAAAAACCTGCACATATAATATTATATGATTTCATTTAAGAATTTCTAGAAAAGACAAATATAACATTATATAATTTAAGAATTTTTTTTTTTTTTTTGAGACAGGGTTTCACTATATCGCCCTCAGTAGGGTGCCATGGCATCATAGAAACCTTAAACTCTCGTGCTTAAGCAATTCTCTTACCTTGGCCTCCTGAGCAGCTGGGATTACAGCACCTGCCACAATGCCCAGCTATCTCTTGGTTGTAGTTGTCATTGTTGTTTAACAGGCCTGGGCCAGACTCAAACCTGTGAGCCTCGGTGTATGTGGCCAGCACCCTACCCACTGAGTGACGGGTGCCGCCTCATTTAAGAATTTCTATAGGCAGAAAATAGATCAGGGTACCAGGAGCTAGATGTAGGAAAAAGGCTGATGAAAAGGAATGCACTTGATTGTGGTGGTGGTTACACCTCTGTATGCTACTGTCAGAACTCAGAATTATACACAAAACCCAGTATGTAAACTATACCTCAATTTGCAAACATACTTTCAGCTTTAAAACTAGAAAGAGCAACAGATAAGGAAGCTGCTGATGAGGACATAAAAACACTGAGAACCTCCTTAATTCATTCTCAATTTTATCTATCAGCTTCCTCTGCCATCCTTCACCTGTGGGCAGAAAAACGCCAGTTACGTGCAGAAGCACATCACCAGGAAAGGACCCGAAAACACACGGCCTACTTTTAAACTCTGAGTCAGACAAACCTCCTTGAGCAGTCAACGAGGTGATCAATGAGGTGGTGCTGGATTAATGCAAACTCAAACAAACCCAAGAGGAGCCCAGAGGCTGACCTGCCTCTGCAGCCGTCTCACCTGGCCTTCCACAGGCTGGGAACTCTGCTGGCCATCCTTGTCGTCGACCTCCAACAGCAAGTACAAGGGGGGCTTATAGTCTTTGGACTCACTCAGGAAGCCTCCTGTGTCCACCTTCCTTTTGATGGTAGAGTTCCAGTGATTCTTCACAGCATTGTCCGTCCTGTGGAAGGAAACCAGGGTAGGGGGTGGGGTGGCCTTTGCACCCTAGCTCTGTGCCACCAGCACATCACTAACCTCCCTGAGCCAAGTTCTAGCTTATTTACATAGCAAGATTAACTAAGGTTTCTTTCAGCTCTAAGATGAAGTCTTACATGTCTCTAGCCCGTTTTTTTTTTGCGGTTTTTGGCCGGGGCTGGGTTTGAACCCGCCACCTCCAGCATATGGGGCCGGCGCCCTACCTCATTGAGCCACAGGTCTCTAGCCTTTAACAACAGACAGAGCATTTCCACATAGCTCTATGAAATAAGCAAATGTATCATTTGGGCTGTGGCAAAAATTATAAAAACAAAGACAACGTGTCTGGTACTCTCATCCCCTTCCCTGACCACTCTGCATCTGCAGTTGCCACAGGCAAGCTGCAGTTTGCAGACTCCCTTTGACCTTAAACCCAAGCCCTGCTTATCTCCTAGAGACTGACAATTAAATGGTCAGAGGGCCTGCTACTATTCACCTCTCTGAGCCTCAGTTTCTTTGCTGGAAAATTCAGAAGACAACTTCATACCCCTGTACTTCCTAAAGCCTCAGTGAGGAGAGGCACACCTGGCGGTCCAGCAGCCTAGAGCAGGGCCGTGTAGCCGCAGGGAGGTGTGCGGCAGGGCACTAATGGAGTGCACCGTCGTACAGAGCAGTGCAGCACTGCGGAAGCGTGCCGCAGGGCAGTGGTAAGCCACACGCAGCAGCACTGGAGCACAGAAGGGCAGGAGATGCGGCACTAGAAAGACGTGGAGAAGAGGCCCATGGCAGCAGAGCCATGTGGAGTAGGCACTCCCTTCCTCGGGGCTCCAAGTGCAATGCTGTTCTCTTAAAAAGTGAAGGCCAGGTGCAGTGGCTCAGGTCTGTAATCTTAGCAGTCTGGTAGGCCCAAATGGGTGGATCACCTGAGCTCAGGAGTTTGAGACCAGCTTGAGCAAAAGCAAGACCCCCGTCTCTACTAAAAACAGAAAAACTAGCCAGGCGTTATGAGGGCTGCCTGTAGTCCCAGCTACCGGGAAGCTAAGGCAGGAGGATGGCTTAGGCCCAAGAGTTGGAGGTTGCTCTCAGCTACGATGACCCCATGACATTCTATCCAGGGCAACAGAGCGTGAGACTCTGCCTTAAAAATAGATGTAACAGCTTGACAGAGCAATCAGTCTAAACTCTGATAACGAGCACTCCGATCTTCACGGCCCATTGCTGACTGGGCAGAGGGGTAGGGAGCAAGGACGCTCTTGGTACTTCACCAAACCCTCTGTGCCCACCGCAGACTCAACCCCCTGAGCGCTGCTGCCAGCAGCTCCTATCTGTGACTTTCTTTAGAGAACAGCTCTTAGAAAACACAACCAAAGACGCTCAGGAGTTACCCAACCCATATACATACACCCCCGGCCTTGTGTCGGGCCACAAGCAGACTTTACCTGAGACACCATCCCTTGCTTGGCCCCGTCCCTCCCCTCCTGCATTCATTCCCTCGTAGGTGTAAGTCGCTCTTCAACAGTTCCCTTGTACCTGAATTTCTGAGTCTTAAGTTCTGCTTCTGCAAGCCTGACCCAAAATACATTCCTAGCTCACCTACCCTCTAATAGCAGAGTCTAGAATGCACCCAGCTATAATGAGACTCGCACCTACTACATGCCAGGCATTATCCAGTCACTGGGAATCCACCAGTAAGACAGGTGGTTGTCACCTCTAACTATGACTGCACAACAGGTGTGGGCACAACACAGAAGCTACCAAGGACCAACCACAGTCTGGGAAGACAGAGAAAACTCCTCTGAAGAAGAACCAGGAATGGAAGGATGAGAACACATTAGCTACACAACAGCGCGAGGCAGGAGCGTGTCCAGGCCAACAGAGCAGCACCAAGGGGGCCTGAGTCTCCAACCCAGTTGTCAGGAGAAGCCCCCAAAAGATGACACACTCAAGTCTCAGATCTGACAATCGACCCCTTCAGACTTCAAGAGAAACACACTACCTGCCATGTTCTCTCCTTTCTCTCCCAGGACCACACTGCCATGACAAAGGATTCAAAATAAAACAAGGCAAAAATGCACAAGCACAAAGAACAAGGTAGAAGACAGCAGCAAGTAGGAGATTTCTGCAAGTTTCCAGAAGATGAGAAGCAGTCAGGGGGACAATACCAACTTTAGGAGACTCGGAGTTGACACCACAGGGACCACAGAGGAAGATTCTGACAAGAATGAAGCTAAGGCTCGGCGGCCGTAGCACAGTGGTTATGGCACCAGCCACGTACACCCAAGGTGGCGGGTTCGAACCTGGCCGGGGCCAGCTAAACAACTGCAACAAAAAATAGCTGGGCGCTGTGGCAGGCACCTGTAGTCCCAGCTACTTGGGAGGCTGAGGCAAGAGAATCTCTTAAGCCTAAGAGTCGAAGGTTGCTGTGAGCTGTGACGCCACAGCACTCTACCAAGGGTGACATAGTGAGACTCTGTCTCAAAAAAAAAATGAAGCTAATATGGCCAAGCACAGTGGCTCATGCCTGAAATCCTAGCACTCTGGGAGGCCAAGGTGGAAGCATCCCTTGAGCTCAGGAGTTCAAGACCAGCTAGAGCAAGAGTGAGACCCAGCCTCTACTAAAAACAGAAAAACTGAGGCAAGAGGATTGTTTGAGCCCAAGAGTTTCGAGATTGCTGTGAGCTATAACGATGCTATGGCACTCTACCCAGAGTGACGGAGTGAGACTCTGTCAAGAAGAAAGGAAAGGAAAAAGAAAGAGAAAAAGGAAAGGAAGAAACAAGCCAAGTCATCCATCCCAAGACCCCTCACAGAACCCCACAAGGCCTAGGGCTTAGAAGGACTACAAAGTGCGGTGAGGAGCAGGGATGAAGCACAGGCTAGATCAGAGCAGTGGTCCGGATGTCCAGATCCTGACCTCACAGGCAAAAGAAGAGAAGCTATTCACTAGGAAAAACAATAGCCAAGAACCCTGGCCACAGCAGAGGGCAGGGAGGGTGCACAGGGCAGAAACTGGCACTAAATGAAAGTTTGCACATGGACTGAGAGCCCCCAGCACTCTGAGCTCCCGGAGAAGAGTCTGAAGGACACATTCCTCTCTAAAGAAAGTAAATAAGTCCAGATAAATCTGACCCTACTCTTGGAATAGCTTCCAAAAAGGCTGGTGGATAATCAACTATCACAGCAAAACAAGCAGTAGGTGAGCCCTGCCCCCGCACAGCAGGCTTCCAAAGGACTTATAGCGACAGGCTTCTAAATGTGAATGGACAGCCAAGGGTCAGACGACCTCCAGCGTGACCAGATGACCTCCGAAGGAAGCCCCCAACATGAAAGCAAACTAGCAAAGTAAATAAGAAACACAGAGGAAACAGATAAGGCAGGAAGGAGAGATTTTCAAAAAACACAATATTGACACAGGAATAAGCTATTAAGACCATAAAGAATAGAGTTGCCATGGGTGGCGCCTGCGGCTCAAGGAGTATACTGGAGGTGGCGGGTTCCAGCCCAGCCTCGACCAAAACTGCACAAAAAAAAAAAAAAAAAAATAGAGTTGCCAGAAAAAGGACAAGGAGAGGTGAGCCCTTAGAATAGTGGTTGTCAACCTTCCTAATTCCTCAGCCCTTTAATACAATTCCTGTAGGTCATAACCCACAGGTTGAGAACTGCTGCCTTAGAAAATAAAACTTTTTAGTCTGGGGCGGCAGCCGTGGCTCAGTGAGTAGGCGCCGGCCCCATATGCCGAAGGTGGCAGGTTCAAACCCAGCCTCGGCCGAACTGCAAAACAAAAAAAAAATAGCCGGGCGTTGTGGCAGGCGCCTGTAGTCCCAACTACTCGGGAGGCTGAGGCAAGAGAATCGACTAAGCCCAGGAGTTGGAGGTTGCTGTGAGCTGTGTGACGCCACGGCACTCTACTGAGGGCGATAAAGTGAGACTCTGTATCTACAAAAAAAAAAAAAAAAAAACTTTTTAGTCAAAATAATTTCCAAAGGTTTGGAAGGTAAGGTCCAGGAAGTCTCCCAGGTATGAGAGATGAACAAATAACAAGAAAAGAAGAATACATAATGAGATGCTTTCAATATTCAGAAAGAAAATTATTTTCAGGTGGCACTCGTAGCTCAGTGGGTAGGGCGCCAACCGCATACACCAAGGCTCGCAGGTTCGAACCCGGCCCAGGCCAGCTAAAAACAATGACAACTGCGACAACAAGAAAACAACAGCCGGGTGTTGTGCTGGGCACCTGTAGTCCCAGCTACTTGGGGGGCTGAGGCAAGAGAATCACTTGAGCCCAAGAGTTTGAGGCTGCTGTGAGCTATGACACCATGGCACTCTACCGAAGGCAACATAGTGAGATTCTTGTCTCAAAAAAACAACAAATTATTTTCCAACTTGAATCCTATGTTATCCCATCAGTCAAATGCGAGGTAGAATAAAGGCAACTTTGGACGCACAGTTACCTCGCCTGCGCTGACCTCAGGATGCTAGTGAAGGACGTGCTCCTCCAAAACAAGAGGAAAATCAAGCAAGAGGAGGGAGCCACGCAGTACGGAGGCAAAGCAACGTTCCAAGCTGACAACAAAGCAACAGGCCTAAAGAGCAACCCACAGAACGCAACAAGCAGGACACAGGATTGGTCTCCAAAAAAAAGCAGAGCCAGCATTATTCCCTGACATTTGGAATACAGCTCTGGTTGGTGCTGAGGATGTGACAGGCCACTACCAAAACATCAAGAGCTACACTGGAAACTATGATTAAAAAAAACCAAAATGACTATTAACTCTAAGAAAAATGTCAGACAAAATGGAAATATAGGCTTGGCACCTGTAGCTCAAGTGGCTAAAGCGCCAGGCACATATACCTGAGCTGGTGGGTTCGAATCCAGCCCAGGCCCACCAAACAACGATGGCTGCAACAAAAAAAAAAAAAAAACCCGGCGTTGTGGGGGGTGCCCAGGAGTTGGAGGTTGCCGTGAGCTGTGATGCCACAGCACTCTACCCAGGGTGACAGCTTGATACTGTCTAAAAAAAAAAAAAAAAAGGAAAAAACAAGGAAATATACTCCTAAATCAGTTAGCAGTAGTTCTAGTGCTTGAGTTATTTTTATAAGGTACTACTACTATAAGCAGTAGTATTTTATTTTAAGTAAAAATTATGGTACACTATTGGGGCAACAGGGTGGTATGGAGGGGCTGGGAAAGACTAAAGCTAAATCTTCTCTCATAGAAGGGAATATGTGAAATTATATTAGGGGAAGACTAATATATGAAATAGTATACCATTTATGAAGACAGAGGTGAACACCAGAAGAACTCAAAAATGATAAGTCTTTTTTTTCCTTTTTGAGACAGTCTCAAGCTGCCACCTTGGGTAGAGTGCCATGGTATCATAGTTCACAGCAACCTCCAACTGTTAGGCTCAAGAGATCCTCTTGACTCAGCTTTCTTTCTTTTTTTTTTTTTTGGCTCTTTTCAGTTTATTGCATGAAGGAGTTACACTAGTCCAAGTTAAAAGCAGACCCCAAATGGTTACATTATACAAGCTGTGAGGTTTTTAAACTTGTGACAAGGGACAGAGGGGAAATTCTACTCATTGCAAGGAAATCCTCACTTAAGCTTCAGTG